>WNGS01119257.1:0-10862 GCA_020271785.1 Procambarus virginalis
TTCAGAGTAACAGGGGGGGGGGGATGCACCCTGCCACATTCGTGGGGACGTTCGCCTAACCTTGACAAATGTAATTGTTTTCTGTCGTTATTCATGAGTTAGTAACATAATTATAACCACCACACCTGGCTGAGTCCGCTCTATATATGGTGTACAAGACAGGTGTGAGGCACACCTGTGGCTCGTTACACCTGTCACTCCTTCTGAAGATGTATTAATATACGAAAGTACTTAAGGAAATTCTGTTTCAATTTTCTCCGTGGTCTGACACTGTCACCTGTCATGCAGGTGTGTGTGGTCAGACACCACATACACACCTGCGTGAGCCACCACCACACACACCTGCGTGAGCAACCACCACACACACACACCCTGCGTGAGCAACCACCACACAGACACCTGCGTGAGCAACCACCACACACCCACACCTGCGTGAGCAACCACCACACACACACCTGCGTGAGCAACCACCACACAGACACCTGCGTGAGCAACCACCACACACACACACCTGCGTGAGCAACCACCACACACACCTGCGTGAGCAACCACGTGTGCTCACAGAAAACGTGGGATGGGCGCTGAACAAGCACAGTTCTTTTAAATGTAAACATCTCACATGTTCTCTATCTAATAATAATAATATAAGCAGTTGAACTTCCTGAAACTCGGTATATGGTTTAACTGTGCCTTACCGACCTTTTAACCTTTAGGGTTTCATAATGACGTGGTTCTATGACTCCAGCCACTTGGGGTGGACGGTAGAGCGACGGTCTCGCTTCGTGCAGGTCAGAGTTCATCCCCGATCGTCCAAGTAGTTGGCACCATTCCTTTCCCCCGTCCCATCCCCAAAACCTTATCCTGTGGGTTGACAGTGGTGGTCGGGTTGACAGTGAACACTTAGGGGAGCTTGGTGGACGGGTTGACAGTGAACACTTAGGGGAGCTTGGTGGACGGGTTGACAGTGAACACTTAGGGGAGCTTGGTGGACGGGTTGACAGTGAACACTTAGGGGAGCTTGGTGGACGGGTTGACAGTGAACACTTAGGGGAGCTTGGTGGACGGTTGACAGTGAACACTTAGGGGAGCTTGGTGACGGGTTGACAGTGAACACTTAGGGGAGCTTGGTGGACGGGTTGACAGTGAACACTTAGGGGGAGCTTGGTGGACGGGTTGACAGTGAACACTTAGGGGAGCTTGGTGGACGGGTTGACAGTGAACACTTAGGGGAGCTTGGTGGACGGGTTGACAGTGAACACTTAGGGGAGCTTGGTGGTCGGTTGACAGTGAACACTTAGGGCTAGCATGGTGGACGGGTTGACAGTGGTGGCCGGGTTGACAGTGAACACTTAGGGGAGCTTGGTGGACGGGTTGACAGTGTTTGGTGGTGAGGATAGCTGGTCAATAATTGAGTGACTGGTCCGAGGCTGACATTTGGGACGAGCCTCGTCGGGTTATCACAACTTTGTGGCTAGGTTATCACTTAGTTATCACAACTTTGTGGCTAGGTTATCACTTAGTTATCCACAACTTTGAGGCTAGGTTATCACTTGGTTATCACAACTTTGTAGCTAGGTTATCACTTGGTTATCACAACTTTGTGGCGAGGTTATCACTTGGTTATTACAACTTTGAGGCTAGTTTATCACTTGGTTATCACAACTTTGTGGCGAGGTTATCACTTGGTTATCACAACTTTGAGGCTAGGTTATCACTTGGTTATCACAACTTTGTGGCTAGGTTATCACTTGGTTATCACAACTTTGTGGCTAGGTTATCACTTGGTTATCACAACTTTGTGGCGAGGTTATCACTTGGTTATCACAACTTTGTAGCTAGGTTATCACTTGGTTATCACAACTTTGTGGCGAAGTTATCACCTTATATATATATCCGTGCTATATATTATACCAGGGGGGGGGGGTTATACCCGTGTCTATCAGTGGTTTTTCTCCCTATATATATATATATATATATATATATATATATATATATATATATATATATATATATCTATATATATATAGTGTGTGTGTTTCTAGTATATATGGTATGTGTTTTACAACTATATTAATCTCACAGCTCTAATTGTAAACTTTGTCTATGGTTTGAAGAGGTGTTGACTCCAGCCACCACTGACAGTATCTCTATATACGTTACTGACAAATGCAACTTGCAATTTCAATCCAAATTGTAGTATATAATGATATGCAACACGTGCAGTGATGTGGTGTTGCACTGGTGGCATGCTAGAGGTGTACAGGTGGATGAATGGCCGTAATAAATGGGGGTATTAATGGGGGTATTAATGGGGTACTAAAAGTATCGACACAAAATAGTAAACGATTGGGTAAGTTTTAGATTTAGGAAAGACCTGGGTAAATACTGGTTCGGTAACTGGGTTGTTGATTTGTGACCCAATTATAGGGTAACATAATAGATGTAGGATACCTTGATTGTTTCAAGCGTAGGTTAGACATATGTATGGATGAGATTGGATGAATATAAATTAGGAGCTGCCTCGTATGGGGCAATAGGCCTTCGGCAGTTATCTTCATTCTTATGGTCGTACCTTCATCTATTGTAGTTTTATATAAACATACTTATAAATAATTTAAATTATTACAGTGTGCGTGTATTTAAATGTACAGCCATTTAAGTCTTTTAGACACCCCCCCTCCAGGAAGCAGCCCGTGGCAGCTGTCTAACTCCCAGGTACCTATTTACTGCTAGGTGAACTGGGGGCATCAGGGTGAAGGAAACGCTGTCCATTTGTTTCCACCTCCGCCGGGGAGAGAACCCGGACCTTTAGGACTACAAACCCCGAGCGCTGTCCACTGAGCCGTCAGGCCATGTTGTCCACTCTGGTAATTTACCTTCCACGACAGACGAGACGGTCGATGTGTTGCTTGTGTTTGATACACAGGTGCCGCGTGGTCACGGAAGTACACTAATAACTGGGGCCAGATTCACGAAGCAGTTACGCAAGCACTTACGAACCTGTACATCTTTTCTCAATCTTTGGCGGCTTTGTTTACAATTATTAAACAGTTAATGAGCTCCGAAGCACCAGGAGGCTGTTTATAACAATAACAACAGTTGATTGGCAAGTTTTCATGCTTGTAAACTGTTTAATAAATGTAACCAAAGCCGTTAAAGATTGAGGAAAGATGTACACGTTCGTAAGTGCTTGCGTAACTGCTTGGTGAATCTGGCTCCACCGTTGGTAAGTGGTTGTGGTAGAGGAAGTGGCGGGCGTGGGTGGTGGGGCAGGTGATCTTCACCGCCATCACTGCCCGCTGGACACACAGTTTCCGCCCCCAACAGGTGCGCACATGATCAATACACATAATGCTCCCTACACACACACACCAGCGGACCTGCTGGATACTTGGTGGATGGGGTTCTGGGAGTTGTTCTACTGCCCAAGCCCGGCCCGAGGCCAGGCTTGACTTGTGAGAGTTTGGTCCACCAGGCTGTTGCTTGGAGCGGCCCGCAGGCCAGGCTTGACTTGTGAGAGTTTGGTCCACCAGGCTGTTGCTTGGAGCGGCCCGCAGGCCAGGCTTGACTTGTGAGAGTTTGGTCCACCAGGCTGTTGCTTGGAGCGGCCCGCAGGCCAGGCTTGACTTGTGAGAGTTTGGTCCACCAGACTGTTGCTTGGAGCGGCCCGCAGGCCAGGCTTGTCTTGTGAGAGTTTGGTCCACCAGGCTGTTGCTTGGAGCGGCCCGCAGGCCAGGCTTGACTTGTGAGAGTTTGGTCCACCAGGCTGTTGCTTGGAGCGGCCCGCAGGCCAGGCTTGACTTGTGAGAGTTTGGTCCACCAGGCTGTTGCTTGGAGCGGCCCGCAGGCCAGGCTTGACTTGTGAGAGTTTGGTCCACCAGACTGTTGCTTGGAGCGGCCCGCAGGCCAGGCTTGTCTTGTGAGAGTTTGGTCCACCAGGCTGTTGCTTGGAGCGGCCCGCAGGCCAGCTTGACTTGTGGCTGTTGCTTGGAGACGACGGCTCGTGAGCCGCGTGTAGACCATAACACAGATGTACACCCACACCGCCACGTGGGGTCCCCACTCTCACAGTTAACTTTTCATTACACACACAAATCACACTAACGTGATGCATCAAATAAACAAATCCACAAGGGCCGTGACGAGGGTTCGAACTTGCGTCCGAGAGCATCCCAGACCCTGCCTTAATCGACTGAGCTACGACATGGTTAAAAGAATTCCAACCGGTAAATCATCCTGATTTACCAACGGATCCTGCAGCCTCTCCGAGACACAAACCAGGGTCTCCTCGTCACGACCCTTGTCGATTTGTTTATTTGTTTAACCTTCCATATATGACGGCTCACGTTCCGTCACCCAGAGCGTATAGTGGCCAGTCAGCGCTGTCGGGTCGCAACTTAATGGTCCCCGTTCGATTCCCCAATAACAACAGACGTTTATTCTACTGGTCGTCAGGGCAAAGGGGGGGGGGGGGGTTTGACAAGCCGCCTGCTTCCTGTCCTCGTTGAGGCCACTAGTGTGTTAGTGGCCCTTAAGTAAATTCAGGTAAATTCTTGATCGCGGTTCTATCCCTCGGGCAGGACAGAAATGGTTGGGGGGGGGGGGCGACCTGTCACCTGATGCTTATGTTGGCCTAGTTACACACACATCTACTTGTGAGTTAGGCAACTGTTGTGTCTTGCACCGCGGGGAAGGTGCAAGGACAGTCACTGGCCTAGGTGGTCGCTGGGAGCCAGGTGGTCGCTGGGAGCCAGGGTGGTCGCTGGGAGCCAGGGTGGCCGCTGGGAGCCAGGGTGGCCGCTGGGAGCCAGGTGACCGGTGGGAGCCAGGGTGGTCACTGGGAGCCAGGTGGCCGCTGGGAGCCAGGGTGACCGCTGGGAGCCAGGTGGTCGCTGGGAGCCAGGTGGCCGCTGGGAGCCAGGGTGACCGCTGGGAGCAGGTGGTCGCTGGGAGCCAGGGTGACCGCTGGGAGCCAGGGTGGTCACTGGGAGCCAGGGTGGTCGCTGGGAGCCAGGTGACCGCTGGGAGCCAGGGTGGTCACTGGGAGCCAGGGTGGTCACTGGGAGCCAGGGTGGCCGCTGGGAGCCAGTGGCCGCTGGGAGCCAGGTGGCCGCTGCGAGCCAGGGTGACCGCTGGGAGCCAGGTGGTCGCTGGGAGCCAGGGTGACCGCTGGGAGCCAGGGTGGTCACTGGGAGCCAGGGTGGTCGCTGGGAGCCAGGTGACCGCTGGGAGCCAGGGTGGTCACTGGGAGCCAGGGTGGCCGCTGGGAGCCAGGTGACCGCTGGGAGCCAGGGTGGTCGCTGGGAGCCAGGGTGGTCGCTGGGAGCCAGGGTGACCGCTGGGAGCCAGGGTGGTCACTGGGAGCCAGGGTGGTCACTGGGAGCCAGGGTGACCGCTGGGAGCCAGGGTGGCCGCTGGGAGGCAGGGTGACCGCTGGGAGCCAGGGTGACCGCTGGGAGGCAGGGTGGCCGCTGGGAGGCAGGGTGGCCGCTGGGAGCCAGGGTGACCGCTGGGAGCCAGGGTGACCGCTGGGAGCCAGGGTGACCGCTGGGAGCCAGGGTGACCGCTGGGAGGCAGGGTGACCGCTGGGAGCCAGGGTGGTCGCTGGGAGCCAGGGTGGTCGCTGGGAGCCAGGGTGGTCGCTGGGAGCCAGGGTGACCGCTGGGAGCCAGGGTGACCGCTGGGAGCCAGGGTGGTCGCTGGGAGCCAGGGTGGTCGCTGGGAGCCAGGGTGACCGCTGGGAGCCAGGGTGACCGCTGGGAGCCAGGGTGACCGCTGGGAGCCAGGGTGACCGCTGGGAGGCAGGGTGACCGCTGGGAGCCAGGGTGACCGCTGGGAGCCAGGGTGACCGCTGGGAGGCAGGGTGGCCGCTGGGAGGCAGGGTGACCGCTGGGAGGCAGGGTGACCGCTGGGAGGCAGGGTGACCGCTGGGAGCCAGGGTGACCGCTGGGAGGCAGGGTGACCGCTGGGAGCCAGGGTGACCGCTGGGAGCCAGGGTGACCGCTGGGAGCCAGGGTGACCGCTGGGAGGCAGGGTGACCGCTGGGAGGCAGGTGGCCGCTGGGAGGCAGGGTGACCGCTGGGAGGCAGGGTGGCCGCTGGGAGCCAGGGTGACCGCTGGGAGGCAGGGTGGTCGCTTGGAGCCAGGGTGGTCGCTGGGAGCCAGGGTGACCGCTGGGAGCCAGGGTGACCGCTGGGAGCCAGGGTGACCGCTGGGAGCCAGGGTGACCGCTGGGAGGCAGGGTGACCGCTGGGAGCCAGGGTGACCGCTGGGAGCCAGGGTGACCGCTGGGAGGCAGGGTGGCCGCTGGGAGGCAGGGTGACCGCTGGGAGGCAGGGTGACCGCTGGGAGGCAGGGTGACCGCTGGGAGCCAGGGTGACCGCTGGGAGGCAGGGTGACCGCTGGGAGCCAGGGTGACCGCTGGGAGCCAGGGTGACCGCTGGGAGGCAGGGTGACCGCTGGGAGGCAGGTGGCCGCTGGGAGGCAGGGTGACCGCTGGGAGGCAGGGTGGCCGCTGGGAGCCAGGGTGACCGCTGGGAGGCAGGGTGGTCGCTTGGAGCCAGGGTGGTCGCTGGGAGCCAGGGTGACCGCTGGGAGCCAGGGTGACCGCTGGGAGCCAGGGTGACCGCTGGGAGCCAGGGTGACCGCTGGGAGGCAGGGTGGTCGCTGGGAGCCAGGGTGACCGCTGGGAGCCAGGGTGACCGCTGGGAGCCAGGGTGACCGCTGGGAGCCAGGGTGACCGCTGGGAGCCAGGTGACCGCTGGGAGCCAGGGTGGTCGCTGGGAGGCAGGGTGACCGCTGGGAGCCAGGGTGACCGCTGGGAGCCAGGGTGACCGCTGGGAGCCAGGGTGACCGCTGGGAGCCAGGGTGACCGCTGGGAGCCAGGGTGGTCGCTGGGAGCCAGGGTGGTCGCTGGGAGCCAGGGTGGCCGCTGGGAGCCAGGGTGGTCGCTGGGAGGCAGGGTGGTCGCTGGGAGCCAGGGTGACCGCTGGGAGCCAGGGTGGTCGCTGGGAGGCAGGGTGGCCGCTGGGAGCCAGGGTGGTCGCTGGGAGCCAGGGTGGTCGCTGGGAGGCAGGGTGACCGCTGGGAGCCAGGGTGGTCGCTGGGAGCCAGGGTGACCGCTGGGAGGCAGGGTGACCGCTGGGAGCCAGGGTGACCGCTGGGAGCCAGGGTGACCGCTGGGAGCCAGGGTGACCGCTGGGAGGCAGGGTGACCGCTGGGAGGCAGGTGGCCGCTGGGAGGCAGGGTGACCGCTGGGAGGCAGGGTGACCGCTGGGAGGCAGGTGGCCGCTGGGAGGCAGGGTGGCCACAACTGTAAGACACGAGATGTAAGAGTGAGTAGTGACAGACCTTCCGTGTGTGAGAGTGTGGGGGTGAACACCACAGTGTGCAGGGGAGCAGTGACAGACCTTCCGTGTGTGAGAGTGTGGGGGTGAACACCACAGTGTGCAGGGGAGCAGTGACAGACCTTCCGTGTGTGAGAGTGTGGGGGTGAACACCACAGTGTGCAGGGGAGCAGTGACAGTCCTTCCGTGTGTGAGAGTGTGGGGGTGAACACCACAGTGTGCAGGGGAGCAGTGACAGACCTTCCGTGTGTGAGAGTGTGGGGGTGAACACCACAGTGTGCAGGGGAGCAGTGACAGGAATGTTGGTGTGTGAGAGAAGTTACTGTGGTGTGAGCTGGCTCACACGAAGGTCACCTGCAGGGGACTAGGTCAGTGCAGGGGAGTTCACGTGGTGTAACCTGTTGCTGGACCATGTGCGTCTCTCCCTCTCTCTCTCGCTCTCTGCGTCTCTCCCTCTCTGCGTCTCTCCCTCTGTCTCTCGCTCTCTGCGTCTCTCGCTCTCTCTGCGTCTTTCCCTCTGTCTCTCGCTCTCTGCGTCTCTCGCTTTCTGCGTCTCTCGCTTTCTGCGTCTCTCGCTCTCTGCGTCTCTCGCTCTCTGCGTCTCTCGCTCTCTCCGTCTCTCGCTCTCTCCGTCTCTCGCTCTCTCTGCGTCTCTCGCTCTCTGCGTGTCTCGCTCTCTGCGTGTCTCGCTCTCTCTCTCTGTCCTCGCTCTCTGCGTCTCTTGCTCTCTGTGTCTCTCGCTCTGCGTCTCTCCCTCTCTCTCGCTCTGCGTCTCTCCCTCTCTCTCGCTCTGCGTCTCTCCCTCTCTCTCGCTCTCTGCGTCTCTCGCTCTCTGCGTCTCTCCCTCTCTCTCGCTCTCTGCGTCTCTCGCTCTGTTTCTCTATGTGTCTCTGTCTCTCTCTGTGTCTCCAGGTGATCAACACCCCCCCCCCAGTCTCCCTCTCCACCCACCAGGCCAGTGAAAGTCAAGCCACAAAACACTTGAGCAAAACACCGTCTTCACCACCAGACACTGCTGGAACTTCATGAATTCCTGGATATATGAACACTGAACAGGTGACTAGTGATCATGGGGCCTGATGGCTGAGTGGACAGCGCTCGGGGTTAGTAGTCATAAGTGTCTGGTTTCGATCCCCGGCAGAGGTGGAAACAAATGGGCAGATTTTACCCCTGATGCTCCTTGTTCACCTAGTAGTAAATAGGTTCCAGGGAGTTAGACAGCTGCTACGGGGCTCCTTCCTGTGTGTGTGTGCGTGCGTGTGTGTATGCGTGTGCGTGCGTGCGTGTGTGTGTGGGGGGGGGGTGTATGTGTGTACTCACCTAATTGTGCTTGCGGGGATTGAGCTCTGGCTCTTTGGTCCCGCCTGTCAACTGTCAATCAACAGGTGTACAGGTTCCTGAGCCTATTGGGTTCTATCATATCTACACTTGAAACTGTGTATGGAGTCAGCCTCCACCACATCACTTCCTAATGCATTCCATTTTTCAACCACTCTAACACTAAAAAAGTTCTTTCTAATATCTCTGTGGTTCATTTGGGAACTCAGTTTCCACTGTGTCCCTTTGTGCGTGTGCCCCTTGTGTTAAATAGCCTGTCTTATCTACCCTATCAATTCCCTTCAGAATCTTGAATGTGGTGATCATGTCCCCCCTAACTCTTCTGTCTTCCAACGAAGTGAGTTTAATTCCCGTAGTCTCTCCTCGTAGCTCATACCTCTCAGCTCGGGTACTAGTCTGGTGGCAACCTTTGAACCTTTTACAGTTTAGTCTTATCCTTGACTAGATATGGACTCCATGCTGGGGCTGCATACTCCAGGATTGGTCTGACATATGTGGTATACAAAGTTCTGAATGATTCTTTACACAAGTTTCTGAATGCCGTTCGTATGTTGGCCAGCCTGGCATATGCCGCTAATGTTATCCTCTTGATATGGGCTGCAGGAGACAGGTCTGGCGTGATATCAACCCCAAGTATTTTTCTTTCTCTGACTCCTGAAGAATTTCCTCTCCCAGATGATACCTTGTATCTGGCCTCCTGCCCCTACACCGTCTTCATTACATTACATTTGGTTGGGGTTAAACTCTAACAACCATTTGTTCGACCATTCCTTCAGCTTGTCTAGGTCTTCTTGAAGCCTCAAGAGTCATTTCTGTCTTAATCCTTCTCATAATTTGGCATCGTCCGCAAACGTTGAGAGAAATGATCGATACCCTCCGGGAGATCATTTACATATATCAGAAACAAGATAGGACCGAGTACAGAGCCCTGTGGGACTCCACTGGTGACTTCACGCCAATCGGATGGTCACCCCTCACCGTAACTCTCTGCTTCCCTACTTAGGTACTCCCTTATCCACTGGAGCACCTTATCAGCTACACGAGCCTGTCTCTCCAGCTTATGTACCAGCCTCTTATGGGTACTGTGTCAAGGCTTTCCGAAAATCCAAGAAAATGCAGTCCGCCCAGCCCTCTCTTTCTTGCTTATCTTTGTCACTGGTGTGTGTGTGTGTGTGTGTGTGTGTGTGTGTGTGTGTGGTGTGTGTGTGTGTTGTGTGTGTGTGTGTGTGTGTGTGTGTGTGTGTGCTAGTTTCTGAACTAGAAGTAAGACCTCTGGTTTATATAACAAAAAACACTGGAATCAGGGTTCGATTTCCGGCCTGAACAAAAATGATTAGGCCTGTGTCCTTTCACGTAATGGGTGTTCACCTTGCAATAAACGCGTACCCAGAAGTTAGCCATCTGTGGTAGGTTCCATTTATCTGGGCTCTTGGAGGCTCGAACCCGAACCCTACCCTGTTTTATCTGTTGTAGGGTTGTATCTGGGAAGGTCAGTAGTCCGCCCATGAGGGACCTCGATGTATGTCTTGAGTATATGGTGTATACTGGCAGCAGGGTTTCGTTCAGACATGTTTCATTAAATATGACTTCTTATTCCGCATTGATTATTTTCTTGGTCGGGCGACGAGTCACAATAACGTGGCTAAAGTAAGTTGACCAGACCACACACTAGAAGGTGAAGGGACGGCGACGCTTCGGTCCGTCCTGGACCATTCTCAAGTCTTTTGTGAGTGTATGGTCTTTGTAGTGTGTGGTTTGGTCAACATTTTTCAGCCAGGTTATTGTGACTCCTGGTCTGCATCAGTAGCTAATCGTAAGTTATCTCAGTGCACGTTACTGATCCTGTAATTCAGCACATGAAGTTACTCCATTTCTAATATTGCCCCATGAGTCAGTGGCGCGTCTCGTGTCATCAGATAAGGACGCCACACCAGCAGCACTTGCCCACATGTCTACTAACTCATTACCAACCTTCCTGAGGTCTGGGCGAGCTATTAACCTGCTCTTACAACCCTCACGTTGTTACTACTCTCCCCCCCTTCTGACTTGAAGGTTTTTTACTGTTATGAACCAAGGACCGAGTAAGTTTTTAGTTTAGTTCATTATTATGCCCCCCATACCCATCTTGTGGGGGTAGTGGAAAGGGTTACAGAGGCACATAATGGGCTCAGGGACTGA
>WNGS01119257.1:11862-22080 GCA_020271785.1 Procambarus virginalis
TCTGATGACACGAGAGGCGCCACTGACTCATGGGGCAATATTAGAAATGGAGTAACTTCATGTGCTTGAATTACAGGATCAGTAACGTGCACTGAGATAACTTACGATTAGCTCTGATGCAGACCAGGAGTCACAATAACCTGGCTGAAAAATGTTGACCAAACCACACACCAGAAAGACCACATACTCACAATTGAATGGTCCATGATGGACCGAAACGTCGTCGTCCCTTCACCTTCTAGTGTGTGTCTGGTCAAAATCAGCTCCTTACTCCTTACTAATAACGTGGCTAAAGTAACTTGACCAGATCACACACTAGAAGGTGAAGGGACGACGACGTTTCAGTCCGTCCTGGACCATTCTCAAGTCAATTGTGAGTGGACCATTCAGAATCGACCTGAGAATGGTCCAGGATGGACCGAAGCGTCGTCGTCCCTTCACCTTCTAGTGTGTGGTCTGGTCAACTTACTTTAGCCACGTTATGTGACTCGTCGCCCGACCAAGAAAATAATCAATGCGGAATAAGAAGTCATATTTAATGAAACATGTCTGAACGAAAACCTGCTGCCAGTATACACAATATACTCAAGACATACATCAAGGTCCCTCAAGGGCGGACTACTGACCTTCCCAAGATACAACCCTACAACAGATAAAAGAGCGTAGGGTTCCGGGTTCGAGCCTCCAAGAGCCCAGATAACTGGAACCTACCACAGATGGCTAACTTCTGGGTACGCGTTTATTCCAAGGTGAACACCCATTACATGAAAGGAAACAGGCCTAATCATTTTGTTCAGGCCGGAAATCGAACCCTGATTCCAGTGTTTTTGTTATATAAACCAGAGGTCTTACATTCTAGTTCAGAAACTAGCACACACACACACACACACACACACACACACACACACACACACACACACACACACACACACACACACACACACACACACACACACACACACAACAAACACACACACACACACACACACACACACACACACACACACACACACACACACACACACACACACACCAGGTGACAAAGATTAAGCAAGAAAGAGAGGGCAGGGCGGACTGCATTTTCTTGGATTTTCGGAAAGCCTTTGACACAGTACCACATAAGAGGCTGGTACATAAGCTGGAGAGACAGGCAGGTGTAGCTGATAAGGTGCTCCAGTGGATAAGGGACAACCTAAGTAATAGGAAGCAGAGAGTTACGGTGAGGGGTGAGACCTCCGATTGGCGTGAAGTCACCAGTGGAGTCCCACAGGGCTCTGTACTCGGTCCTATCTTGTTTCTGATATATGTAAATGATCTCCCGGAGGGTATCGATTCATTTCTCTCCATGTTTGCGGACGATGCCAAAATTATGAGAAGGATTAAGACAGAAAATGACTCTTTGAGGCTTCAAGAAGACCTAGACAAGCTGAAGGAATGGTCGAACAAATGGTTGTTAGAGTTTAACCCAACCAAATGTAATGTAATGAAGATAGGTGTAGGGAGCAGGAGGCCAGATACAAGGTATCATCTGGGAGAGGAAATTCTTCAGGAGTCAGAGAAAGAAAAATACTTGGGGGTTGATATCACGCCAGACCTGTCTCCTGCAGCCCATATCAAGAGGATAACATCAGCGGCATATGCCAGGCTGGCCAACATACGAACGGCATTCAGAAACTTGTGTAAAGAATCATTCAGAACTTTGTATACCACATATGTCAGACCAATCCTGGAGTATGCAGCCCCAGCATGGAGTCCATATCTAGTCAAGGATAAGACTAAACTGTAAAAGGTTCAAAGGTTTGCCACCAGACTAGTACCCGAGCTGAGAGGTATGAGCTACGAGGAGAGACTACGGGAATTAAACCTCACTTCGCTGGAAGACAGAAGAGTTAGGGGGGACATGATCACCACATTCAAGATTCTGAAGGGAATTGATAGGGTAGATAAAGACAGGCTATTTAACACAAGGGGCACACGCACAAGGGGACACAGGTGGAAACTGAGTGCCCAATGAGCCACAGAGATATTAGAAAGAACTTTTTTAGTGTTAGAGTGGTTGAAAAATGGAATGCATTAGGAAGTGATGTGGTGGAGGCTGACTCCATACACAGTTTCAAGTGTAGATATGATAGAGCCCTGTAGGCTCAGGAACCTGTACACCAGTTGATTGACAGTTGACAGGCGGGACCAAAGAGCCAGAGCTCAATCCCGCAAGCACAATTAGGTGAGTACACACATACACCCCCCCACACACACACGCACGCACACGCATACACACACACATGCACGCACGCACACGCATACACACACGCACGCGCACACACACAGGAAGGAGCCCCGTAGCAGCTGTCTAACTCCCAGGACTCCTATTTACTACTAGGTGAACAAGGAGCATCAGGGGTAAAATCTGCCCATTTGTTTCCACCTCCGCCGGGGATCGAAACCAGACACTTATGACTACTAACCCCGAGCGCTGTCCACTCAGCCATCAGGCCCCATGATCACTAGTGACCTGTTCAGTGGTCATATATCCAGGAATTCATGGAGTTCCAGCAGTGTCTGGTGGTGAAGACGGTGTTTGCTCAAGTGTTTTGTGGCTTGACTTTCACTGGCCTGGTGGTGGAGAGGGAGACTGGGGGGGGGGTGTTGATCACCTGGAGACACACACACACACAGAGACACATAGAGAGAGAAACAGAGCGAGAGACGCAGAGAGCGAGAGAGAGGGAGAGACGCAGAGCGAGAGACACAGAGAGCAAGAGACGCAGAGAGCGAGGACAGAGAGAGAGCGAGACACGCAGAAAGCGAGAGACGCAGAGAGCGAGACACGCAGAGAGCGAGAGACGCAGAGAGCAAGAGACGCAGAGAGCGAGAGACGCAGAGAGCGAGAGAGAGGGAGAGACGCAGAGAGGGAGAGACGCAGAGAGCGAGAGAGAGGGAGAGACGCAGAGAGCGAGAGAGAGGGAGAGACGCAGAGAGCGAGAGACGCAGAGAGCGAGAGAGAGGGAGAGACGCAGAGAGCGAGAGACGCAGAGAGCGAGAGAGAGGGAGAGACGCAGAGAGCGAGAGACGCAGAGAGCGAGAGAGAGGGAGAGACGCAGAGAGCGAGAGACGCAGAGAGCGAGAGAGAGGGAGAGACGCAGAGAGCGAGAGAGAGGGAGAGACGCAGAGAGCGAGAGACGCAGAGAGCGAGAGACGCAGAGAGCGAGAAACGCAGAGAGCGAGAAACGCAGAGAGCGAGAAACGCAGAGAGCGAGAGACGCAGAGAGCGAGAGAGAGGGAGAGACGCCGAGAGCGAGAGACGCAGAGAACGAGAGACGCAGAGAGCGAGAGACGCAGAGAGAGCGAGAGACGCAGAGAGAGCGAGAGACGCAGAGAGCGAGAGACGCAGAGAGAGGGGAGAGACGCAGAGAGCGAGAGACAGAGGGAGAGACGCAGAGAGAGCGAGAGACGCAGAGAGCGAGAGACGCAGAGAGAGGGAGAGACGCAGAGAGCGAGAGACAGAGGGAGAGACGCAGAGCGAGAGACGCAGAGAGCGAGAGAGAGGGAGAGACGCAGAGAGCGAGGAGAGAGAGAGAGAGACGCACATGGTCCAGCAACAGTTACACCACGTGAACTCCCCTGCACTGACCTAGTCCCGTCCAGGTGACCTTCGGGTGAGCCAGCTCCCGCCACACTAACTTTCTCTCACACACCAAACATTCCTGTCACTGCTCCCCTGCACACTGTGGTGTTCACCCCCACACTCTCACACGAAGGTCTGTCACTGCTCCCCTGCACACTGTGGTGTTCACCCCCCACACTCTCACACGGAAGGTCTGTCACTGCTCCCTGCACACTGTGGTGTTCACCCCCCACACTCTCACACGGAAGGTCTGTCACTGCTCCCCTGCACACTGTGGTGTTCACCCCCACACTCTCACACACGGAAGGTCTGTCACTGCTCCCCTGCACACTGTGGTGTTCACCCCCACACTCTCACACACGGAAGGTCTGTCACTGCTCCCCTGCACACTGTGGTGTTCACCCCCCCACACTCTCACACGGAAGGTCTGTCACTGCTCCCCTGCACACTGTGGTGTTCACCCCACACTCTCACACACAGAAGGTCTGTCACTGCTCCCCTGCACACTGTGGTGTTCACCCCCACACTCTCACACACGGAAGGTCTGTCACTGCTCCCCTGCACACTGTGGTGTTCACCCCCCACACTCTCACACACGGAAGGTCTGTCACTGCTCCCCTGCACACTGTGGTGTTCACCCCCCACACTCTCACACACGGAAGGTCTGTCACTGCTCCCCTGCACACTGTGGTGTTCACCCCCACACTCTCACACACGGAAGGACTGTCACTGCTCCCCTGCACACTGTGGTGTTCACCCCCACACTCTCACACACGGAAGGTCTGTCACTGCTCCCCTGCACACTGTGGTGTTCACCCCCACACTCTCACACACGGAAGGTCTGTCACTGCTCCCCTGCACACTGTGGTGTTCACCCCCACACTCTCACACACCAACATTCTGTCACTGCTCCCCTGCACACTGTGGTGTTCACCCCCACACTCTCACACACGGAAGGTCTGTCACTGCTCCCCTGCACACTGTGGTGTTCACCCCCACACTCTCACACACGGAAGGTCTGTCACTGCTCCCCTGCACACTGTGGTGTTCACCCCCCACACTCTCACACACGGAAGGTCTGTCACTGCTCCCCTGCACACTGTGGTGTTCACCCCCACACTCTCACACACGGAAGGTCTGTCACTGCTCCCCTGCACACTGTGGTGTTCACCCCCACACTCTCACACACGGAAGGTCTGTCACTGCTCCCCTGCACACTGTGGTGTTCACCCCCACACTCTCACACACGGAAGGTCTGTCACTGCTCCCCTGCACACTGTGGTGTTCACCCCCACACTCTCACACACGGAAGGTCTGTCACTGCTCCCCTGCACACTGTGGTGTTCACCCCCACACTCTCACACACGGAAGGTCTGTCACTGCTCCCCTGCACACTGTGGTGTTCACCCCCACACTCTCACACACGGAAGGTCTGTCACTGCTCCCCTGCACACTGTGGTGTTCACCCCCCACACTCTCACACACGGAAGGTCTGTCACTGCTCCCCTGCACACTGTGGTGTTCACCCCCCACACTCTCACACACGGAAGGTCTGTCACTGCTCCCCTGCACACTGTGGTGTTCACCCCCACACTCTCACACACGGAAGGTCTGTCACTGCTCCCCTGCACACTGTGGTGTTCACCCCCACACTCTCACACACGGAAGGTCTGTCACTGCTCCCCTGCACACTGTGGTGTTCACCCCCACACTCTCACACACGGAAGGTCTGTCACTGCTCCCCTGCACACTGTGGTGTTCACCCCCACACTCTCACACACGGAAGGTCTGTCACTGCTCCCCTGCACACTGTGGTGTTCACCCCCACACTCTCACACACGGAAGGTCTGTCACTGCTCCCCTGCACACTGTGGTGTTCACCCCCACACTCTCACACACGGAAGGTCTGTCACTGCTCCCCTGCACACTGTGGTGTTCACCCCCACACTCTCACACACGGAAGGTCTGTCACTGCTCCCCTGCACACTGTGGTGTTCACCCCCACACTCTCACACACGGAAGGTCTGTCACTGCTCCCCTGCACACTGTGGTGTTCACCCCCACACTCTCACACACGGAAGGTCTGTCACTGCTCCCCTGCACACTGTGGTGTTCACCCCCACACTCTCACACACGGAAGGTCTGTCACTGCTCCCCTGCACACTGTGGTGTTCACCCCCACACTCTCACACACGGAAGGTCTGTCACTGCTCCCCTGCACACTGTGGTGTTCACCCCCACACTCTCACACACCAACATCTGTCACTGCTCCCCTGCACACTGTGGTGTTCACCCCCACACTCTCACACACCAACATTCCTGTCACTGCTCCCCTGCACACTGTGGTGTTCACCCCCACACTCTCACACACGGAAGGTCTGTCACTGCTCCCCTGCACACTGTGGTGTTCACCCCCACACTCTCACACACGGAAGGTCTGTCACTGCTCCCCTGCACACTGTGGTGTTCACCCCCACACTCTCACACACGGAAGGTCTGTCACTGCTCCCCTGCACACTGTGGTGTTCACCCCCACACTCTCACACACGGAAGGTCTGTCACTGCTCCCCTGCACACTGTGGTGTTCACCCCCACACTCTCACACACGGAAGGTCTGTCACTGCTCCCCTGCACACTGTGGTGTTCACCCCCACACTCTCACACACGGAAGGTCTGTCACTGCTCCCCTGCACACTGTGGTGTTCACCCCCACACTCTCACACACGGAAGGTCTGTCACTGCTCCCCTGCACACTGTGGTGTTCACCCCCACACTCTCACACACGGAAGGTCTGTCACTGCTCCCCTGCACACTGTGGTGTTCACCCCCACACTCTCACACACGGAAGGTCTGTCACTGCTCCCCTGCACACTGTGGTGTTCACCCCCACACTCTCACACACGGAAGGTCTGTCACTGCTCCCCTGCACACTGTGGTGTTCACCCCCACACTCTCACACACGAAGGTCTGTCACTGCTCCCCTGCACACTGTGGTGTTCACCCCCACACTCTCACACACGGAAGGTCTGTCACTGCTCCCCTGCACACTGTGGTGTTCACCCCCACACTCTCACACACGGAAGGTCTGTCACTGCTCCCCTGCACACTGTGGTGTTCACCCCCACACTCTCACACACGGAAGGTCTGTCACTGCTCCCCTGCACACTGTGGTGTTCACCCCCACACTCTCACACACGGAAGGTCTGTCACTGCTTCCCTGCACACTGTGGTGTTCACCCCCACACTCTCACACACGGAAGGTCTGTCACTGCTCCCCTGCACACTGTGGTGTTCACCCCCACACTCTCACACACGGAAGGTCTGTCACTGCTCCCCTGCACACTGTGGTGTTCACCCCCACACTCTCACACACGGAAGGTCTGTCACTGCTCCCCTGCACACTGTGGTGTTCACCCCCCACACTCTCACACACGGAAGGTCTGTCACTGCTTCCCTGCACACTGTGGTGTTCACCCCCACACTCTCACACACGGAAGGTCTGTCACTGCTCCCCTGCACACTGTGGTGTTCACCCCCACACTCTCACACACGGAAGGTCTGTCACTGCTCCCCTGCACACTGTGGTGTTCACCCCCACACTCTCACACACGGAAGGTCTGTCACTGCTCCCCTGCACACTGTGGTGTTCACCCCCACACTCTCACACACGGAAGGTCTGTCACTGCTCCCCTGCACACTGTGGTGTTCACCCCCACACTCTCACACACGGAAGGTCTGTCACTGCTCCCCTGCACACTGTGGTGTTCACCCCCACACTCTCACACACGGAAGGTCTGTCACTGCTCCCCTGCACACTGTGGTGTTCACCCCCACACTCTCACACACGGAAGGTCTGTGCTCGTCACTCTTACATCTCGTGTCTTACAGTTGTGGCCACCTGGCTCCCAGCGGTCACCTGGCTCCCAGCGGCCACCCTGGCTCCCAGCGGTCACCTGGCTCCCAGCGGTCACCTGGCTCCCAGCGACCACCCTGGCTCCCAGCGACCACCCTGGCTCCCAGCGACCACCCTGGCTCCCAGCGACCACCCTGGCTCCCAGCGGCCACCTGGCTCCCAGCGACCACCTAGACCAGTGACTGTCCTTGCACCTTCCCCGCGGTGCAAGACACAACAGTTGCCTAACTCACAAGTAGATGTGTGTGTAACTAGGCCAACATAAGCATCAGGTGACAGGTCGCCCCCCCCCCCCCCCAACCATTTCTGTCCTGCCCGAGGGATAGAACCGCGATCAAGAATTTACCTGAATGTACTTAAGGGCCACTAACACACTAGTGGCCTCAACGAGGACAGGAAGCAGGCGGCTTGTCAAAGCCCCCCCCCCCCTTTTGCCCTGACGACCAGTAGAATAAACGTCTGTTGTTATTCGGGAATCGAACGGGGACCATTAAGTTGCGACCCGACAGCGCTGACTGGCCACTATACGCTCTGGGCGACGGAACCTGAGCCGTCATATATGGAAGGTTAAACAAATAAACAAATCGACAAGGGTCGTGACGAGGAGACCCTGGTTTGTGTCTCGGAGAGGCTGCAGGATCCGTTATAAATCAGGATGATTTACCGGTTGGAATTCTTTTAACCATGTCGTAGCTCAGTCGATTAAGGCAGGGTCTGGGATGCTCCTGGACGCAAGTTCGAACCCTCGTCACGGCCCTTGTGGATTTGTTATTTGATGCATCACGCTATTGTGACTTGTGTGTGTAATGAAAAGTTAACTGTGAGAGTGGGGACCCCACGTGGCGGTGTGGGTGTACATCTGTGTTATGGTCTACACGCGGCTCACGAGCCGTCGTCTCCAAGCAACAGCCTGGTGGACCAAACTCTCACAAGTCGAGCCTGGCCTCGGGCCGGGCTTGGGCAGTAGAACAACTCCCAGAACCCTATCCACCAAGTATCCAGCAGGTCCGCTGGTGTGTGTGTGTAGGGAGCATTATGTGTATTGATCATGTGTGCACCTGTTGGGGCGGAAACTGTATGTCCAGCGGGCAGTGATGGCGGTGAAGATCACCTGCTCCACCACCCACGCCCGCCACTTCCTCTACCACCACAACTTACCAACGGTGGGGACGGATTAAAGAAGCAGTTACGCAAGCACTTACGAACGTGTACATCTTTCCTCAATCTTTAACGGCTTTGGTTACATTTATTAAACAGTTTACAAGCATGAAAACTTGCCAATCAACTGTTGTTATTGTTATAAACAGCCTCCTGGTGCTTCCGAGCTCATTAACTGTTTAATAATTGTAAACAAAGCCGCCAAAGATTGAGAAAAGATGTACAGGTTCGTAAGTGCTTCGTGAATCTGGCCCCAGTTATTAGTGTACTTCCGTGACCACGCGGCACCTGTGTATCAAACACAAGCAACACATCGACCGTCTCGTCTGTCGTGGAAGGTAAATTACCAGAGTGGACAACATGGCCTGACGGCTCAGTGGACAGCGCTCGGGGTTCGTAGTCCTAAAGGTCCGGGTTCTCTCCCCGGCGGAGGTGGAAACAAATGGACAGCGTTTCCTTCACCCTGATGCTCCTTGTTCACCTAGCAGTAAATAGGTACCTGGGAGTTAGACAGCTGCCACGGGCTGCTTCCTGGGGGGGGGTGGTGTCTAAAAGACTTAAATGGCTGTACATTTAAATACACGCACACTGTAATAATTTAAATTATGTATAAGTATATCTGTATAAAACTACAGTAGATAAAGATAACTGCAGAAGGCCTATTGCCCATACGAGGCAGCTCCTAATTTATATCCATCCAATCTTATCCATACATATGTCTAACCTACGCTTGAAACAATCAAGGTATCCTACATCTATTATATTACCCTATAATTGGTTCACAAATCAACAACCCAGTTACCGAGCCAGTATTTACCCAGGTCTTTCCTAAATCTAAAACCTACCCAATTGTTTACTATTTTGTGTTGATACTTTTAATACCCCCATTAATACCCCCATTGATTACGGCCATTCATCCACCTGTACACCTCTAGCATGCCACCAGTGCAACACCACATCACTGCACGTGTTGCATAGCATTATATACTACAATTTGGATTGAAATTGCAAGTTGCATTTGTCAGTAACGTGTATAGAGATACTGCCAGTGGTGGCTGCAGTCAACACCTCTTCAAACCATAGACAAAGTTTACAATAAGAGCTGTGAGATTAATATAGTTGTAAAATACACACACACGTTAATATTATATATATATATATATATATATATATATATATATATATATATATATATATAGGGAGAAAAACCACTGATAGACACGGGTATAACCCCCCCCTGGTATAATATATAGCAGGGATATATATAAGGTGATAACTTCGCCACAAAGTTGTGATAACCAAGTGATAACCTAGCCACAAAGTTGTGATAACCAAGTGATAACCTAGCCACAAAGTTGTGATAACCAAGTGATAACCTAGCCACAAAGTTGTGATAACCAAGTGATAACCTAGCCTCAAAGTTGTGATAACCAAGTGATAACCTAGCCACAAAGTTGTGATAACCTCGCCACAAAGTTGTGATAACCAAGTGATAACCTAGCCACAAAGTTGTGATAACCAA
>WNGS01119258.1:0-12506 GCA_020271785.1 Procambarus virginalis
AGCTGCACAGCAGTGCTGTGAGCTCATCTGCGTGCATCAGGCTTGGTAGCTTACGCGATAACTGAGGCCCTATCACCCGGGAGTTTGGCCCACGATTTTTTTAAAAATGGCATCTGTTTACAAGAGCCCTGATGAAGGTGTGGTGAACCCCGTGTATCCGCGGGCCGTTTAAATCTTGCGTAGTACTCCAAACACTATCATGAAGTGAGCGCAGTCGACTGGTAAAAGGCCTAGCACGTCATATGATGTGATTGCGCACTTAAGGGTTAATGAATAAATTACAGTCCTTGACAACCTGTCGGCCGATGTTCACAAACATTCACAAAACATAAACGTACTGCAGTCTAAAGCATTAACAATATAAAATAAGTCATTAGTGTGTATTGTGACGGTAACGAGTTGGAAATGGTGGTCGGCAGTCTTCCAACTAGCAGGTGTCAGTGCTGGGCCACATATATATATATAAAAAAAGAAAAGGAAAAAAAAGAGAAAAAAAAGAATGACTGCGTGATTGGTAATCTGTGGTAAGGTCGGAAATACGAAAGACAATAATAAAAACTGGATTTTAATAACAATAAAAAAACACAAATTGAAACAAATGCAAAATCTTGGCTTAATGGTAAAAAATGTCAAGTGGAAAAAAATACATAAACATGAAAATAGATTACGTTAATGGGGAGGAGAATTGACATACAAAAGTAAATAAAATATGAATGCTGGAATATATGCACTAACTATAAACCTCTATTTGACCACACAAGGTGAGTCACTTAGGAGTTCATAGCTTGCGAGCACACAATATTCTGGCTGGCAGAAACGCAAGGGACTCCAACAATAACTGGCGAGGTCTTGTGATTGGCGAGGAGCCGGAGTGGAGTGTTGGTTGGCGGCCAATGAGGAAGCTGGATGGCCGCAAGTCGCTAGTTAGGCAGTTGAAGGGTTCGGCGCGTCGACCAGGTGCAGCAGGTGCTGGAGTGGGGGGGAGGAGGGAGTTGCTGGTACGTGTGGCTATCTTATAATACGTTTAGCCACTACAAAACGTATCTTGTATATTGATGAGGACAGGAGTGAGTCGCAGAAATAGCAGGCTAAATCTCTGATAAGAGATTATCGTCACAACTCTCCCCCGAAGCCTGCTGTTTCGGGTGAATCATGTCCACTGGAGGTAGAGTGGGAGGTGGAGCTGCCTCTACCTCATGCACTCTGGAGAGGGCATCAGCGATGATGTTATCAGGCCCCTTGATGTAGCAGATCTTTAAATTGAAGCCTTGAAGATATAAAGCCCATCGCAGCAGACGTTGGTTATTAAATTGGGCTTGATGTAAGAATCTCAGAGGGTTGTGGTCCGAATAGATGGTAGTGGACCTAGCACCGTGCAGATATGGTGCAAAGTGTTGTAAGCTCAGGACGATGGACAGGAGTTCCTTCTCTATAGTACTGTAGTTCTTCTGATGAGGCTTCAACTTGCAACTGTAGTAGCTGACAGGTAGAACCTCCTCGCCTCGCTGCTGCATTAAGACACTTCCGATGCCGGTACCACTGGCGTCGACATGGAGGATGAAAGGCTTCTTGATATCTGGTGAGGCGAGAATGGGATTAGAACAGAGGAGGAATTTGAGTTGTTCGAATGCAACGGTTTGCTCTCTGGTCCAATTATACCGTTGCTTGGGACTGGTTAAGGTGATTAATGGGGTTGCAACAGTGCTAAAATTCTTCACAAACCTACGGTAATAGGAAGCAAGACCAAGGAAGCGCAGGAGCTGCTTCCTGGTAGTAGGCTGTGGATACTGTTGGATTGCTTGAATGTGAATGTTTAACGGAGCCAGGCTGCCACTCCCTATAACATGACCCAGGTACCGCACTTTACCTTTCGCGAAGGTGGACTTGCCCAAATTGATGGTGAGGCCGGCTTTCAGGAGCTTGTAGAACAATCGTTGTAGCTGGAGCAGGTGTTCGCTCCAGGTGTTGGATGCTACCACGATGTCGTCCAAATAGGCATAGGTGTTTTCCAAGCCCTGGATGACGCGGTTGACAGCTCTCTGAAAGGTGGCTGGGGCATTGCAGAGTCCAAAGGGAAGGCGATTGTACCTGTAGAGACCAAACGGGGTTATAAAGGCGGACAGTACCTTAGCTCGCTCCGTTAAACTCACCTGGTAGTAGCCCTTTAGTAGGTCTACCTGAGACAGGTAGCGGGCATTACCAATGGCATCCAGAATGTCGTCTACCCTGGGTATTGGGTAGGCGTCCTTCACTGTGACCTGGTTCAACTTCCTATAATCCGTACACAGACGGATTTTGCCGTGAGGTTTGGGTACCAGGATGCATGGTGAGGCCCAGGGGGACTCACAGGGGGTAGCCAGTCCATGGTCCAAGAGATACTGTACCTCAGCCCGCATGACTTCCGTTTTGCTCGGGCTGATTCGGTAGAATGGTTGGCGAATCGGCTGGGTGTCAGGTAGCAGTTGGATGTCGTGCCGAGTTACAGTACACTCTTGGGGGTCATCTCGAAACAACTCTTGATATTCTCTGACGAGTTTGATTAGTGGAGCACTATTATCGTCCTGAAAATGATGTTGAAGGTTAGTAAGGATTTCCGAGTTAGAGAGCGCTGTCTCAGTGTCAGTGCTCTCGGAAGGAGAAGCAGGGAAGGTCTCACTGTGGCTGTATGGACCTGTAAATGAGGTGAAATTGGTTAACACAGTGGGAGGAACCCCATGGTAGGGCTTGAGTAAATTAATGTGGCACAGCTGGGTCTTCCGCCGCCTATCGGGGGTCTCGAGAACGTAGTTGAAGTTGTTCCGGCACTCCTTAACACGGTAGGGTCCTGAGAACCTGTTCTGTAAAGGAGAACCTGGGATAGGGAAATAGGCAAGCACTAAGTCTCCTGGTGTAAACTTCCTTACTTTACAGTGCGGTCGTAACGAGTCTTCATCCTCTCCTGGGCTTTCTGTAGGTTGTTGCTGGCAAAGGAATGGACCCTCTCTAGAATGTGTCGGAGATTTTGAAGATACTGGGGCACACTCTGATGCTCACTGAAGGTGTCATCACGTAGAGAATCCTTGAAAGCCTTGAGAGGTGTACGGCACTTACGTCCGTAGAGCATCTCATAAGGAGATACTCCTAGTGACTCGTTGGGAAGACTTCTGAAAATACACATGATGAGATCAATTTGCCTATCCCAATCCTTTGAGGTCTCATTACAGAACTTTTTTAAGAGTGCCTTGATGGTTTGATGACTACGCTCGAGAGAACCCTGTGAAGCAGGATGATAGGGGCTGGACAGTACCTGTTTGATGTTGAACTCCTCCAGAGTCCGTTTGAAGAGATCACTGGTGAAGTTGGTACCACAGTCGCTCTGAATCTCCCTCGGAAATCCATACTGGGTGAAGATTTTCAGTAGATTCTTCACCACTGTAGCAGCTGTAATATTTTTTACTGGAACTGCTATCGGAAATCTGGTGGTAGGACACAGGATGGTTAAGATATATGCGTTGCCTGCACTGGTCCGAGGCAAAGGACCAACGCAGTCGATAATGAGCTTGTGGAACGGTTCCTCAGGCACCTGGATGGGTATCAGTGGTGCTCTGGGAATGGAAACGTTCGGTTTCCCGGCTAACTGACACACGTGGCATAATTTGACATAAGTTTTGATGTCGTTTACCATACCTGGCCAGTAGTAGTCTTGTCGAATTCCATGGTAAGTCTTGTTGAACCCATAGTGTGACAAAGCGCCGTGGGCCAGGTGTAGAATCGTGGGCCGCAGGCTGGTGGGAATCACTAGTTGTTCAACGTTTGCCCAATCGTCCTCGTCCTTCAGTTTACTGGGTCTATACCTGCGATAGAGTATTTCGTTCTCCATAAAGAACCCAGGAACACTGTCGGATTGGGTTTCAGCCTGAAAGAATAATGGTGTCAATGTAAGATCATCTCTCTGTAACTTACGGAACTCCACCGCGGTCAGGTTAGGGGGTAGTTTCGAAGGGTCCTGAGGGACAGCGGTAGCAGTAGAGTCGGCTGGCTGTGGACGTGCAGCTTGAGCACGGGTGGTCACCATAACAGGAGGAGAACCTTCATCACTCTCTTGAACCTTTACTGGGAAATGTTCAAAAATCGGGTTATCCACCACAGAGTTGCTTACCTTGGATATGTCCTTGATGATCAGGTTGTTTGGTTGTTGGTCTTCTGCCAAGTCGTTGCCCAGGAGAAGTTGCACTCCAGGCATGGGAAAAGGCTTTTCCCTGACGGCGACTTGGACTTCACCGGTCACGAAGGGACAATCCAGGTAAACTCGGGCAAGTGGATAAGGAGTTGTAGCAGTAAGGTCAGTGATGAACACAGTCTCTCCTGTGTAGGCGACGTTGGGCACAGCCGATTTCAAGACGATCGATTGTAGAGCCGCTGTGTCCCTTAGGATCTTAAGTCCGAAACGTCCCTCTGAATCTGAACCGTGGGTAGAGATAGTTCCTGGATATAGATGCTTGGTAAAGAGAGAGAGATCATTAGCATGAACACCAACATTCATTACAGGCTTACCGGACTTAGGGTGAGTAGTTTTAGACTTAGGGGGTTCGACGTTACCTTTAGATTGGGACTTACCACATTTGTCAATGGTGTGTCCATATAATCGACAATACCTGCAGTACAGTTGAGAGGTACCTTGATCTGGGCTCGCTTTCTCGTAACTGTACCAAGACTTCTTGCTGGTAGGATCTGGAGTCAGCCGGTGGATGAGGCTGTAAGTGTCAGCTGACTTCGCACACTTCACTAACTCCGTCTCTTCCTTGTCTGCTAAGTATAGGCGGACAGGAGGAGGTACACGTCTCAAAAATTCTTCAACCAGTATGAGGTTGACAAGTTCTGAAAAAGTAGAGACATGTGCTGCCTCCAGCCATTTCATGAAATATCTTTGTTTGGTGTTAGCAAATTCTAAGAAGGTGGTGGTACTTGCCTTGACGTAGTCACGAAACTTTCGTCGATAGCTTTCGGTGGAGAGAAGGTAGGCGTCCAACACAGCTTGTTTCAGGGTGGTGTAGTCGTTTTCCGAAGCCAAAGTGCTGAGTGTGACTGCTGCTCTACCTGTTAAATGTACTCTGAGAAGGGTAGCCCATTGGTCGTCAGGCCAATTAAGTTGAACAGCAAGGGTCTCAAAAGTGGTAAAGAACACATCAACCTCCGTTTCGAGGAACGGGGGCATTAACTTACTTGCATGGGAGATATTGAAACTGGGAGGAAGACTAGCTGCCGCTTGTTGGAGTTGAGCTTGGTGTGCAGCGTCCCTCGTGAGTTCTCGGTTACGACATTCTAGCATTGCTTCTGCCTGTCGTTTGTCGTGGTCGCGTTGTATCTCGAGTCGCTGTTTGTATAAGGCCAACTCACGTTCACTTTCTTCCTTCTTCAGGGCAGCTTCTTCCTTTCTGAGGGCAGCTTCACGCGCTTGTTCTTCCTTTCTGAGGGCAGCTTCACGCTCTCTGATTGCAGCTTCACGCTCTCTGCTTGCAGCTGCTTCTTGTTGTTGCTGTAGCTCGATCTTGGCAAGTTCCAATTTGAGCTTTATCGCTCTCAAGTCATCTTTATCTGAAATAATGTACTGTTCATGAGTAGAAGAATCTATAATACCTTCATCAGCAAGGTGATCCAGTATCATATTATTAATGGCAAATTTGTTGGCTCCATCAGGAACTTCTAAGTGATACTCATGTGCAAGAGTTAACAAATCGACCCTCTTAGCGTGACGTAAGGTCCCTATTTCACTTTCTGGATCTGCTTTGAAAGCTTGTAAGCGGAACATGGTGAAAATATAGCAAAACAAAGGAGACGAATATAGTGAGAATATGGCGAGTGTCAGAAACAGGAAACGTGGCAACTGATACCTATCCTGTGGGGAATTATTAATAATTAAAGTTAATTCAAGATGGTAAATGAATAAGGTCGCAGGAAATCTTGTACCTGGTACTCACTATGGGAGGATAAAGGCAAGAAAATCCTACTAATTAGTGAAAACTAATTTTAAAATACAAGTGAAACACTAAATGGCTTCAAAATAAATGAGGTAGTCCAAAAATGTAGTCATACCTTGCCAAGTCACTATAGAACATAAGCAATGGTACCCACTGAAATTGAATATGGTATTTACAGAATTAGCGAACTTTGTGCTCAAAAGAAAGAACGCCAATTCCCTACCTTTGGTAAATACCATCAGTCTGACCGACGAGTAGGGGTGCGAGTGTCAACTGGTGACGAGAACTATCGGCGAGGTCCCAATTCGCCAATAATAGTTCGTGCTAGAGGATCTAAAGCCCTCTTTTTCCTCCTAGAGTCGGATTGCAGGACTTGGGTGCTATTGACCCGGAGACAGACCACAGTACCAGGGTACCTATGTGATAATCTGTCAAAAAGTGAGAAATATTGGGGGACAAAGATGTTAAACACGGAGGATAACACGGAAGGGGGAGACGACCAATTAAGAGTATGACTGCGGCCTACAGTCACCACGTAATCCAAAGTTGTCTCACTCTCACCATATGCTATTCCCGTAATGTACAATATACACAGCACCATATAAAATAAAGAATGATTAATGTGAATAATGGAAGCAAGGGAAATAAGAGCCAAGTGTGCTTACCACAATTACCAATACCTGAGTGAAGCTCCGTGGACAGGCCCCCATTTAATATGTGACGGTAACGAGTTGGAAATGGTGGTCGGCAGAAACCGAAATATTTTTTGGTCGGAGAGAAACCCGAAATATTTTTTCTCCTATGCAAAATCAAGATCAAAAACCACATCTAGTATCGGGCCCTGCGAAAGGAAGATGGAACTTTCACCGATGACAACAAAGAAATGAGCGAGCTACTGAGGAAGCAATACGACTCTGTCTTCAGCGAGCCATTAAACGCACTAAAGATCGATAACCCAAATGAATTTTTCATGGATATGATACCAACATCAAATCATATATCAGACGTCACCCTATCCCCACTGGATTTTGAAGAAGCCATAAACAGTATGCCTATGCACTCCGCACCAGGCCCGGATTCTTGGAACTCCATATTCATCAAGAACTGTAAAAAACCACTATCGCAGGCCCTTCACATTCTGTGGAGACAAAGCCTAGATACTGGCGTTATCCTGATATACTAAAAACAGCAGAGATAGCACCACTTCATAAAGGAGGAAATAAGGCAGAGGCAAAAAATTACAGACCGATAGCACTAACATCGCACATCATAAAAATTTTTGAGAGAGTGCTAAGAAGTAAGATCACAAAATACATGGAATCACAGCATCTCCATAACCCCGGACAACATGGTTTCAGAACAGGGCGCTCTTGCCTGTCGCAGTTGCTGGACCACTATGATATGGCATTAGATGCTATGGAAGACAAACAAAACGCTGATGTAATTTACACAGATTTCGCAAAAGCTTTTGATAAATGTGACCATGGTGTTATTGCCCATAAAATGCGCTCAAAAGGAATTACCGGAAAAGTAGGCAGATGGATCTACAATTTCCTGACCAACAGAACCCAATGTGTAATAGTCAACAAAATAAAATCCAACCCGTCAACCGTTAAGAGCTCAGTCCCCCAGGGTACTGTGCTTGCTCCAGTACTTTTTCTCATCCTCATATCGGACATAGACAAGAGCACAACCTATAGCACTGTATCATCCTTTGCAGATGACACTAGGATCTTCATGAGAGTAGGCAACATAGAGGACACGGCGAACCTCCAGTCAGATGTAGATCAGGTCTTTCTATGGGCTACAGAAAATAATATGGTGTTTAACGAAGACAAGTTCCAGCTCATGCGCTATGGAAAAAATGAAAATATAAAAACGGAAACCACGTACAAAACTCAGGCAAATCATAACATAGAACGAAAAGGCAATGTAAAGGATCTGGGTGTACTCATGTCGGAAGACCTTACCTTTAAAGAACACAATAAAGTAGCCGTCACAACTGCAAGAAAAATGACAGGTTGGATAACAAGAACTTTTCACACTAGAGATGCTATACCGATGATGACACTTTTCAAAACGCTTGTGCTCTCTAGAGTGGAGTACTGCTGCACAATGACAGCCCCTTTCACTGCTGGTGAAATTGCTGACCTGGAGAGCGTGCAGAGATCCTTTACTGCTAGAATCCACTCGGTAAAACATCTAAACTATTGGGACCGACTAAAGAGCCTAAATCTGTATTCCCTTGAGCGCAGGCGGGAGAGATACATAATAATTTACACGTGGAAAATATTAGAGGGGCTGGTCCCAAACCTGCACACAGAAATAACATCACATGAGACCAGAAGACATGGCAGGATGTGCAGAATACCCCCGTTGAAAAGCAGAGGTGCAACTGGTACTCTGAGAGAGAACTCTATCAACATCAGAGGCCCGAGACTGTTCAACACGCTTCCACTACACATAAGGGACATAACTGGCAAACCCCTCACAGTGTTCAAGAGAGAACTGGATAAGCACCTCCAAAGGATACCTGATCAACCAGGCTGTGACTCATACGTCAGGCTGCGAGCAGCCGCGTCCAACAGCCTGGTTGATCAGTCCAGCAACCAGGAGGCCTGGTCGATGACCGGGCCGCGGGGACGATAAGCCCCGGAAGCACCTCAAGGTATCCTCAAGGTAAGGTAAGGCAGTCTTCCAACTAGCAGGTGTCAGTGCTGGGCCACATATAATATATAAAAAGAAAAGGGAAAAAAAGAGAAAAAAAAAGAATGACTGCGTGATTGGTAATCTGTGGTAAGGTCGGAAATACGAAAGACAATAATAAAAACTGGATTTTAATAACAATAAAAAAACACAAATTGAAACAAATGCAAAATCTTGGCTTAATGGTAACAAATGTCAAGTGGAAAAACAATACATAAACATGAAAATAGATTACGTTAATGGGGAGGAGAATTGACATACAAAAGTAAATAAAATATGAATGCTGGAATATATGCACTAACTATAAACCTCTATTTGACCACACAAGGTGAGTCACTTAGGAGTTCATAGCTTGCGAGCACACAATATTCTGGCTGGCAGAAACGCAAGGGACTCCAACAATAACTGGCGAGGTCTTGTGATTGGCGAGGAGCCGGAGTGGAGTGTTGGTTGGCGGCCAATGAGGAAGCTGGATGGCCGCAGTCGCTAGTTAGGCAGTTGAAGGGTTCGGCGCGTCGACCAGGTGCAGCAGGTGCTGGAGTGGGGGGGAAGGAGGGAGTTGCTGGTACGTGTGGCTAGCTTATAATACGTTTAGCCACTACAAAACGTATCTGTATATTGATGAGGACAGGAGTGAGTCGTAGAAATAGCAGGCTAAATCTCTGATAAGAGATTATCGTCACAGTATGTTTGAGAGATTGAGATATGAGTGCCTTTAAGAATGTGGGTGTAAGTGTATTATTATTACATAATTGGGATTTCAGGATAGAAGGAATTCCTGAAACTGGCAAAGGATATATTCAAACTAAGGAAACAAAGGTGCCCCAAAAATATTAGAAAGTGTTCTTTTGCAATCAGAGTGGTAGATGGTTAGAACAAGTTAACACTTTAGCGCTTTCGGCGAAGCGTAAAAAAACTTACCCTATGTGCTTTGGGCGTCTCGCGCGCTTAAGCGGTAAGACCTAAAAGTGTATACTCTTTTTACTGTCCTGACACTATTTGTAGGTCTACGTATTTAAATTTGGTATCACTGTGTTCGCAATAGAATTGTCTATAAGAACATACATATAAAATGCTGCCAAAGCATAAGGAATATCAACACAAAATAAAAATATTGACATCACTTGCCGAGAGCGCCAAACAGCAACAAAATGTTTCCACTCTCTTAATGATTGCAAAGGCCACATTTATCCTACATCGTTGATTATGGTAGCATTGGAACCGCAATAAAATTCTCTATATGGACATATGCATATAAATATAGATCAATGTCGCAACCAACCCACAAGACGGTGGAAGTGGCTGAAGTGTTACCCGTGGCGGCATATCGGCGCCATACAATCGTTATACCAAGATGAATCACTGCCATGCCGTTTTCTTTAATAAGCTCTTCAGTTATTAGAAAAAACGTAAATTTCATGGCGAACATTTCTAAACTATCCCCAACAAAATCGGATAGAAAATGGAATTTATACAAATATTTTATCGTTGGAATAGAGGTGCGTCGGCAAAATATCCAGGGACGTAAAAGATTGGACTGTAACGCTAGTCAGAAGCGGCAAAGTGTTAAGTGAGAAAGTTGTGGAGGCCAAAGCCATCAGCAGTTTCAAGCAGTTATGACAAAGGGTGCTGGGAGATGGGATACAATGAGCATAGCTCTCAACCTGTAACTACAGGTTACAGGTTAGCTCTCAACCTGTAACTACAGCTCACCTGTAACATAGCTCTCAACCTGTGAACTACACTTATGTAATTACACAGATGCATGGAACTAAATGGTATAATTCAGTTTAGATGCCAGATACAGTTGCACTGGCAGATGAAACTTGAAGAAAATATTTTAAATGAGGAGATATCCTGAAAAGCTACTCAATTTGGAGATGACAGTAAAATTAGAGAAAGGGTAGGGGTTGTGTTGGTGAAAAAAACACCTGTAGGTAAGAGAATTTATAATTGCCAACCCACGAGAAGTTGATAATGGCACTCCAGGTTTGGAATTGGGATGATAAACTGATAATCATAAATGCCTTCAGTTCACTAGCAAGCAACACATGGACAAAGGAGGACCTGATGACAAACAAGAGGGGCCTCATAATGATCATGAGAGAGACTATAGTAGAGGAAAATAAAGATAAAAATAAATTACTAATGTTTGGCAGATTCATAAACTTCATCCTGGAGGCATTGCCACATTATAGAATGAGGAATAGGAGAAAATAGGTCACATGCAACATACAAATTATGTGAAAAGTCTTTAAAGAACACTGATAAAGAGATCTAGGAGCAGTCCTAGATAGAAAACTGTCACTTAAGGACTGCATAAAAAACATTGTTCGAGCAGCTTATTCGATGCTTTCCATCCTCAGAATCGCTTTTGAATATGGCTGGCGAAATATTAAAGAAATTGCTCATTACCTTCATGAGAACAAAATTGGAATATGCACAAGATGAATGTGGAAAATATGGGTAACAATGTTGAACTTGTATCCTGTTTTATGGATAAAAAAATGTTTTCATTTATGTGGAAAATAAAAATTTGGTCTTAAATGTATAGTATCGAGCTCAAAACATCATAGACTTCGTATTGACTGGTTTCTTGAATTCTAAAGATATGCTGTATATATATTTTGAGTTTTAGTGAAGTACAGTAAATGTAATTGATAATTGCTAATCTTAGTAATTTTCTTACAAGGTAATGCAATTAATTATTTGTTTTTTTATATTTACAGGCAATACTACAGCTATGTGACTGACCCCAGGTGTAAGCGTGTAGGAACACAGTGCTGGGTGTATGCTCTGTGCATGTGCACTGAATCTCTGATCTGTATCAGTTTGGAGCAGATATTTTTCAGCACACTCAGATCCGAAATATCATTGCGTGGGTGTTGGTTCAAGCAGCTGGATCAGTGATGTGTGTGTATTTATGCGTCACACACCATAGGTGGCAACGGAAACGCCAAGTCAGCATGGTAAGTAAATAATTTTCTGAAGTATTTGTTTATATAATATGCGGTCTTTGATTTCAAATTTGCTTGCATCTCTATAGCCAAGCTCTCATCCCTGTGCCTAAATTGGGTAACTACGTACAGATGCATGTGTTTAGTTACAAATTAGTTTGTCTTCCTTGTTTTGTAGTCTCTTGTAATATATTTGAAGCTCCCAATTATGCTGGCTTACACCACATTTTTAACTGTTTTTCCATCTGTCTACCACCTCGTCTGCAAAAGAGAAGATTTATACATTTTTGCCACTCTTGATTTGGAATGTGTGCCAATGTTGACAGACCACACACTAGAAAGTGAAGGGACGACGACGTTTTGGTCCGTCCTGGACCATTCTAAGTCGATTTTCACAATCGACTTGAGAATGGTCCAGGACGGACCGAACGTTGTTGTCTCTTTCTAGTGTGTGGTGGTTAACATATTTCAGCCACGTTGTTGTGACTCATCGCCTGCGTGTGCCAATGTTGTCTTGTTTTTATGTAGTTTTGAAAGTTTTAAAAAGTTCTCCTTATCTCTTTCCGTATTGCACATAATTTTGTTTGTAGTGATTATAACTCCCTTCTGCTTCTGTCAACAATTATGTTATATTTAGCTCTTATTTTTTGTTTCAGTCCGGAGCTATTTAGTAGCATGCCTTGGACATTTCTATTTTATGGTTTTTTTAGTGGTTGTAGACACCACACGACAGAGGCATATTTTAACTTAGGTCTCACAGATGTCATGAATTTTGTTTAACCATTCCTCTTCATTAGTTTAAAGGCAATGAATAATTGGCTAGTGCAGCCCTTAATGTGGCTCTGCAACAATTTGTACTATCCAAGATAGTCTCCAAGATAGATAG
>WNGS01119270.1:0-10489 GCA_020271785.1 Procambarus virginalis
GCTGTGCCTCTCGTTCTTCTCTGCGCAGCTGTGCTTCTCTCTGCTTCCTGCGCCTCAGCTGTGCTTCTCTTTCTTCTCGTTGCAGCTGTGCTTCTCTTTCTTTCTTCTCGTTGCAGCTGTGCTTCTCTTTCTCTTCTCGTTGCAGCTGTGCTTCTCTTTCTTCTCTTTGCAGCTGTGCTTCCCTTTCTTCTCTGCGCAGCTGTGCTTCTATCTGCAGCTTCATTATTTCTAGCTTGATACTGCGCCTGCTGCCACTGGATCCCCGGCTGCTGCCACCGGTACTCAGGTTCTCTCCTCCACTGGCAGGTGTCTGTGGCCGCTCCTCTCCTAAGGCTTCATCACGTGCCTTGAGCTGTGCCATGATCTCAAGTCTTCTTTCTCCCACTTTGGAAGCTCTCAACTTGATCCCAAAGTGGTCGGCGATCGTCTGCAGCTGTGCCTTGGTGCACTCCTCCAGTACTTGCTCGTCTCTCGTGTCTATAAACCTGGCTACTTTATCACCCTCCATCTTGTGACAATGAGTGAAACCTAGGCCTGATATTTAATACCACAATTACCACCTTGATCTTGCTCGTTATCCTGGCAAGGTCGCCAATGTCGGGGTTTCACGGTGTTCTCGTTAGAGAAGGGTTAAAACAACAGTAGACTGGATCTCCTTTCCAGGTGGTTGCTCCAACAATAACCCTTACTCACCGTCGTTCGGCGGGTCTTCCCTCAATCCTCTAGGCTCCACTGCTGGCCTCGGAGAGTACCCCAGTCGATCTCACAACCGGCCTTTAGATTGTAAGATGAGTGGGGCACAGATCGTTCCCTCAATCTGTGGCCCGCCCCGACACCGAACTCTTACACAGCCTTCAAGGTCGCCAACGTTTTTTTAGGTGTCCAGTAACACTGCAGTGGTCAGGTGTAATTGTGGCAAGAGCCAAATCCAGTAATATAGTATCAGGCAGGTCACTCTACTTTACATCATTACACGGTCACAAGATAAATGGAGGGGATGATATCAAACACCAAAGAGTTTTGGTATTTTACTTAAAAGACAACGAGAAATATATATGCATCAATGTATCAGGAATAATATATGACAATTGCTCCATTCATAGCATAATAATCTGAAGCGCACCGATATGGTAACATCGGCACGTGTCACCTGTCAGAATGCAGCTGACCGGGCCCTCGCGATCGTGGGAACAGACTAGTACTTGTTTTCTAATTGTCACGATCCCCGTTTATTTAACTTTTTCCAAAACACTATTCAACGTTCACATGGTTTACTTATGATTTCACTGGCCTCACGATCAACATCTTATTCACAATACTCTCACAGTGACTTTTCACCGTACCAAAAGATTACTCTATTCTTAATAATATTTACTGTGAATGCACTCACTTGATCACTGAACTTTTCTTTATATCTATACTTTCTCTCAAGAGATATCACTGGCAATCACTTCACGTATATGATATTATTCAGCACACAATCATGTCATATATAAATCAGTAATCAAACTTCAGGCATATATATATCAATAGATCATAGAGATCAACACACAGGCATTTATATCGATAGATTATAGAGATCAACACACGGGCACTTATATCAATAGATTATAGAGATCAATCCACCATATCAATGGTTTACTACCAATATTATATATATAATAATAATAATCACAGATCAATAATAATAGTCACAGTAAATTCTCTGATGAATCTTGGTGCTTGCACACACCCACACATAGATATATATGTAAACTGATACTGTGAGCGCTCTGGGTAGCCTCACCACATACTGTGCTCTCTGTGACTTAAACTCAAGTGAGACTTGCTCACGACATATAAAATATATCTGACAAGAATATATATAGCTAACTAAAGGGGAAATGGGAGGGTAACTGTAAACACCTACTTCACCTATCCTAGGATGACAGTTGGGTTGTAGCTCCTGGTCCAGGCTCTCGCCTCGTTCATCCAGAAACACAAGCCCCACGCCTTAGGATGTCGCGTCTCGCCGCTTCTGTACACAGCAGGTCCGTGCTCCTTCCTCTACAGTACGTCGCAGGGTTGAAGTCGGTCTCCTGGCCGTCAACTTTCCTCCCAACTACGGCAGCCAGCCTACGTCTCGGCGGTCGTCGTACGTTTCCCAATTAGTTCTTGTCACTGTACTCCCAGAGTAACTGCCTCTCACCACTACGAAGTCACTGAAGTTATCAGCCGTCCCGGACGACACACGCACAGCACCCGACTTCAGAGCACTTGAAGCTCACAACACTGTCAATTCCCTCGTCGTCTAGATATATCGCTAGGTATTTGGGAAGACTTCTCGACGTGCTTGCATCCAACTGTGACTCGTAGGGTTCCACGAAGGTGGGGTTACTGTCAAACTTGACAGGATCGTCGATCACACGTTCAACCTGGTTGACAAGGCTGTCAACCCGGTTCACTCACGGTGGGTGGCCCGGCCACTAAGCTGCCTCTTATACTGGTGAACTGCCAACGACGACACACGTCGATGCCCGGCCCACTTCTTGCAACGCACCTGTCCCTGAGCACTTGTTGCTCAATATTTGTCAATTCCTTATCTGAGCCACTTCTGGGTTGCAGGAAGACCTCACAGAGTGCGTGCCAACAACTGGAGACGCTTAAATCCACCGGAGTTCGGTAAATCCGTCACTCTGACAGGATGACCGATCGCGCGTCCTACCTCTCGGACGTGTCGTGAAAGACTGATACGCCCGGCGCCACCACGGCTGACTCCCCATGCCTGTGACGTCACTTTTCCAAAGTTGGTTTTCATTGGCTCCCAGTGCCATGTCGCTGACGGTGACCAATCTGGCGCCACTGACGTCACACAGTTTTGGCGGGAGAACAGACTTGCCAGCGCCATATGGCTCCCTAAAGGGCCTATCCCACAGGACAAAATGTTACATTTTCTCAAATTTCTCGGCTCTTCGAGAATACTACTCTCTCCCACACATGTTCAATTGATGCCTGCAATGTAGAGAACGCTCGGGAATAGTGGGACATGACTCTTACAGCAGGCGTGGGAGAATTAGAAGGGGGGGAACACCGTCACAGTGTACATGTAAACCGATTGAAGGCTTATTGCGGGCCTAGTATTGTGGCTTGTTGTGTTGCCGAGAAGGAAATTCCTGAAGAATCAAGTATGGCTTAGGAAGTTAGTAATGCTTATTTGTCTAATTCCAGTAGTTCCAGGGAAGACTTGAGTCATTTGCAGGAGGAGGAGGAGGAGGAGAGAGCAGAGTTCCAGAACCTTTTGGAGGTGTCTTCTAGCTTGTTTGGGGAGGTCCCCACTCAAACTTCTCTGATTACTCACGATATCACCCTGACAAATTCGGTTGCACCCTTATCGAGTGACACCCGAGAAACGTCGTATCATCCAGGAGGAGGTTGATTATCTTCTTCGATATGGGTTCATCAGACCCAGTTAGAGTTCCTGGAGTTCGCCATGCCTCTTAGTACCAAAACCGGAAGACAAGTGGAGATTAGTAGTGGATTATAGAAAACTCGACCAGGTAACTGTAGTTGATGTTTATCCTTTACCTTTATTAGAAGAATGTGTTGATACTATAGGTCATGCCAACTTTGTATCTAAATTAGACTTGTCTAAGGGTTATAATCGGATACCTCTTACGGATTTTGCCAGGGAAGTGACAGCATTTATCACTCCTGATGGAGCTTACGAGTTTAAGGTAATGCCGTTTGGGTTAAGGAATGCTCCAGCCACGTTTCAGAAATTAATTAATTTTTTGTTGAAGGTAAATCCGTCACTCTGACAGGATGTCAGATATCGTATATGTATATCGGACATAGACAAGAACACAACCTATAGCACTGTATCATCCTTTGCAGATGACACTAGGATCTTCATGAGAGTAGGCAACATAGAGGACACGGCGAACCTCCAGTCAGATGTAGATCAGGTCTTTCTATGGGCTACAGAAAATAATATGGTGTTTAACGAAGACAAGTTCCAGCTCATGCGCTATGGAAAGAATGAAAATATAAAAACTGAAACCACGTACAAAACTCAGGCAAATCATAACATAGAACGAAAAGGCAATGTAAAGGATCTGGGTGTACTCATGTCGGAAGACGTTACCTTTAAAGAACACAATAAAGTAGCCGTCACAACTGCAAGAAAAATGACAGGTTGGATAACAAGAACTTTTCACACTAGAGATGCTATACCGATGATGACACTTTTCAAAATGCTTGTGCTCTCTAGAGTGGAGTACTGCTGCACAATGACAGCCCCTTTCACTGCGGGTGAAATTGCTGACCTGGAGAGCGTGCAGAGATCCTTTACTGCTAGAATCCACTCGGTAAAACATCTAAACTATTGGGACCGACTAAAGAGCCTAAATCTGTATTCCCTTGAGCGCAGGCGGGAGAGATACATAATAATTTACACGTGGAAAATATTAGAGGGGCTGGTCCCAAACCTGCACACAGAAATAACATCACATGAGACCAGAAGACATGGCAGGATGTGCAGAATACCCACGTTGAAAAGCAGAGGTGCAACTGGTACTCTGAGAGAGAACTCTATCAACATCAGAGGCCCGAGACTGTTCAACACGCTTCCACTACACATAAGGGACATAACTGGCAAACCCCTCACAGTGTTCAAGAGAGAACTGGATAAGCACCTCCAAAGGATACCTGATCAACCAGGCTGTGACTCATACGTCAGGCTGCGAGCAGCCGCGTCCAACAGCCTGGTTGATCAGTCCAGCAACCAGGAGGCCTGGTCGATGACCGGGCCGCGGGGACGATAAGCCCCGGAAGCACCTCAAGGTATCCTCAAGGTAAGGTAAGGATGTGCCAGACTGTAGGGCATATTTGGATGACATATGATCTACCCAATTCTTACTAAAAATCACAATGTCTAGTTTAAAGAAATTGTTCTGTATATTGCAACATGCTAATTTGACTGTCAATATGAAGAAATGTAGTTGGGCTAAAGGAACTATAGTGTATTTAGGACATGAGGTTGGACAAGGAAGGATAGTCCCATTGCACGATAAGATTCAGGCAATTGTGGAGTACCCAGTCCTAACCAACAAGAAATCTGTGCAAAGATTTATTGGAATGTGTGCGTATTATAGGAGGTATTGTAAAAACTTTTCTATTGTTGCTGCACCCATAACAAATCTTTTAAGGAAACGGGTAAAATTTAAGTGGACGCAGGAGTGTCAGAACTCTTTTCAGAAGTTGAAAGGAATCCTCTCTACTTCACCTGTGCTAGCTAGTCCACAGTATGATAAACCTTTTATTCTTCACATAGATGCCTCAGATTTAGGAGCAGGTGCTGTTTTGTTCCAAGTAGGACCAGATGGGTTAGAACATCCTGTTTATTATTTTTCACGTAAGTTTGACAGGACACAAATTAATTACATTGTAGTTGAGAAAGAGGCACTTTGTTTAATACTGGCAGTGAAGAAATTTGAGACATATTTGTCAGGAAATGTAGTAGTAGTATATACGGATCATAATCCATTGACATTTATCAACTCTATGAAGTGTAAAAACCAGAGAATACTTAGATGGTCATTGATACTGCACGAGTTCAATATTGTAATTAGTCATATTCCTGGGAGGCAAAATGTTATTGCTGATGCCTTATCCAGAGGATTTCCTGTTGCAGTGCCATAATCTGTAGTGTTCTTTATTCATGAGATGTATATACATTTTGTAAAGTTTGTAAATTTTGTTTGTGTGTCTTTGCTTAGTTGCCATATTTTTGTTGTAATTTTTCATGGATTATTTCATGCAGTCAAAAAAATGAAATCAACTTGCAGTTCATTTCATTTTTTTCTTAGGGGCCGGGAGGGATGTCACGAATCTTGCTAAAGATTCATTCGTGTTCTCATTCATTCGTTTTAGATTCATTCATTATCTTATTCTCTAATTAATATGAGACATGTATCTAGTATGAGAAATTTTATATTATTAAACACTGTATATTTATGAAGTTTCGTGTTACAACCCCTCCGTGGTGCCTCCTTGCCGTGGTGAGGGGCTCACGTACACCTCCCTGGGACCGGTGTGGGTTGCCTGTGCCCCCTCTCCTGCCCCCTCTTTGGGTGGTGTACGTGCTGAAGGGCACCATGTAGGAGCCTTGTGAGCCATCGGACCACCCGCTGGAGGGGTCGCCTGTGAGAGGCCGCCCTGAGTGGATGGTTGGGTGTCCAGGCTGGGGCGATAGGGGGACTGGGGTCTTAGCACCAGTGTGGGAGAATGCACGAAGTAGTAGGACTCCCCTGTTGAAAAGGGGGAGCACCGCTGGGGACGACACACCCTTCCTGCACTGGCCCGCGCTCGGCCTCCCTGGCTGCCCTGGTAGGTGGTATCCCTTGGTTCCGGGTCCCATCCCTTTTATTAGTTTGCTATATGGATGACGACTTGACTACTTCTAACCAGGCTCATGGGGTGGGCGACCAGGCCCCTGAGTCGGACCGTCCTGGAAGACCGGGATCTGTAGCCTCCACTGCAGAGCCCGGTTTAGGCCCAGACCGGACTCTTCCTCCCTGCTCCCCTCCCTCCTCTGTGGTTGGGTCGAGCTCCAAGCCTGCTGTGGTGACCGTCTCGTCCCCTTGCACGGCTCCATCTCTTCTTGCGACTACTGCGCCTTTCGACCCGTCTCTCTCTACGGGTTCTCATCGCCGTCCCCGCCACGGCCGCTCTCGTATGCTTCCTTCCCATCCTACTTCGTTCCATGCTTTGTTTGGTCCTGCTACATGGACTAAGTATTTTGACCTCCAACCCTTGGACTCAACTCCTCCTGACGATTTTTCCCTTCATAGGCATCTTGTCGATTCCGTGGATGCCTCTGTCACCTTCAACCCCACTCGTCTTGGTACCCGTGTCGTTGCTGCTCCTTCTCAGGATGCGGCCACTCGCTTGGCCGCCTTATCCTGCCTTGGTGAAACCCCTGTTCGGGTCTCGAAGAACGCCCGGTTGAATGCCAGTGTGGGCACTGTTCTCCTCCCGCACCATGTTGCGACCGGTGTTAGGGATCTTAGGGACTGCCACGAGGATATCAAACATGTCCTCGAGGCCCAAGGTCATTCTGTCCTCCAAGTGGATACATTTATTCGTCCCCCTCGTGGTCATCGCCGTCTGCCTCTTCGGGTTGTGAAGGTTACCTTTGATGGTAGGACCCTTCCATCCTCTGTTATTCTCGCTGGTGCCAGGTGCTCCGTCCAGGAGTATATTCCATCTCCTCGGCTCTGCGGTAAGTGCTGGAAGTTTGGGCATGGTACCCTCAGGTGCTCTAGTCCTGTCTCTCTCTGTCCCCTGTGTGGAAGCGAGGGTCACTCTAAGTTAGAGTGCACTTCCCCCCAGGCCCGCTGCCTCAATTGCGGTGAGGCCCACCCTACCTTCTCCCGTGCGTGTGTTCGTTACAAACTTGAGGCGGCTGTCCTCAACTTGAAGCACCGGGACCGTTTGTCTTTTCCTGAGGCTCGGCGCCAAGTTCATCGTCTCCCCTCTTTCGCTGGTGTCTCCTATGCTCGAGTGGTGCGCTCTTCCCTCCTCGTCCTTCCCGCCTTCCTCAGTCTCACAACCGTTTCCGAGCCTTAGACCCAGACACGCCCACCACCGCCTCCCCTGTTTCCCTCAGTTCTGTCCCGAAGGGTCCCCCTCCTGGTTCTCTGTCTAGGGCTCCCCTTCATTCTACCCAGTCTGTCACATCTCCTGTGTCTTCTATTTCCTCTCCTACTAGTCCTTCTCCTCCGTCTCTTGGCTCTCCACGCCGCCTGACTGTGCGGGCCGACGTCCATCGCTCTCCTGATGGTTGTGTTGTTCGCTCTCGCTCTTCTTCTCCTATCGAGACTCTGGAGTCTGTTGCCCAGTACGTTGCTGCTGGGACGCCTGTTTCTTTGAGTCAGAAGCGGAAACCTGGGTCCTCTCCTTCCTCCTCCCTGTCGGTAAGAAAGCTTCGCTTTCTTCTTCGCCCCCTATCTCTGCTTCTATCGTTCCTTCCCTCCCGCTTCGGTGGTGGTGCCCCCTGTTCCTACTGTGGGGGTTTCTTTAGCCCCCAGTTCCATCTCGGTTACTGCCCTTGCTGAGGTGCGCTCCCCTCTTTCTGCTCCCCCTCCTCCCCTTCCTTCTCCTCCAGGCCCTGCTCGTCCACCTCTGGTCCGTCCTTCCGCTTCTTGCCCTCCTTCTTTACTCAGTTTACCCATGCCCCCTAATCCTGACTTTGCTGACCCTGATCCTGACTCTGTGCTTTTTTAGCGTGCTGTGTTCCTTCTTCACCTTTGTTTCTTTGCTCTCTGTTACTCTCCTCTCTCTCTTTAGTGATGTCTTTTCTTCAGTGGAACATCCGTGGATTTTACGCCAATTTCCTTGACCTTCAACTTCTCATCTCACAGTTTTCGCCCCTTTGTGTCTGTCTCCAGGAGCCGATGCTTGGTTCTCGTTCTGGTCGCTTCCGTGGCTATTCTTTTCTCTCCCCTCCCCCAGCTGTGGGTCCATAATTCTTCTGCTCTCTTGATTCGTTCCGATGTTCCCTTTGTCCCCTTACTTTTTTCCTCGCCTCTCCACTGTTCTGCCGCCCGTGTCTTTGTGCGTAGATGGTACACGGTTTGTTCCATTTATCTTCCCCCCACTGTCCCACTTTCTCTTCCCGATCTTAAACACCTCCTAGACTCCTTGCCGGAGCCTGTGCTCCTGCTGGGTGATTTCAATTGTCGTCATGCCCTTTGGGGTGATGTGCTGACAAACACCCGGGGTCGCCTACTTGAACCTTTCATCCTCTCTTCTTCCCTATCCCTTCTTAATTCTGGTGAGCCCACTCATTTGGACTCTCGGACTCGCTCCCTTTCTTGTCTCGATCTTTCTCTGTGCTCGTCATCCCTTTCCTTAGATTTCGGGTGGCGAGTCCTTGATGACCTCCATGGCAGTGACCATTTTCCTATCCTTGTCACTTTTTTCTCCTTTCGCCCTCCTCTCTCCTTCCCTCGGTGGCGGTTTGCCGAGGCTGACTGGCGCCTTTTTACTCTCCGTGCTACTATTTCCGAGCTCTCCGTTTTACCTCTCCCTCGCGCCCTCCTTCTTTTTCATGACACTATCTTTGACGCTGCCCTGCACTCTATTCCTCGCTCTTCCTCTCGGGGAACGCGAAAGTGCGTTCCCTGGTGGAATTTGGACTGTGCTCGGGCTGTCCGCTGTAAGCGTGCAGCCTGGAAGAGACATCGCCGCCGGCAGACGGTTGAGTCTTTTCTTTTGTTTCGGAAGGCGAGTGCGGTGGCCCGTAGGACCATCCGTGCGGCTAAACGTGCTTGCTGGGCGACTTATGTCTCTACCGTTACTTCCGAAACTCCTCTTCCGCTGGTCTGGAAGCGTATCCGCAAGATTGCGGGTAAGTTCATTCCCGATGTCTCCCCAGTCCTTCGCCTCCATGGTGCTCTTGTGGCGGACCCGTTGCAGGTTGCGACCGAACTGGGTTCCCATTTCTCCTCTGTTAGTTCTGGTTCTCATCTCCCCCAATCCTTCCTTCTTCGTAAGCCTCTCCTTGAGTCTCGTCCTTTAAATTTCTGTACTTTTCTCCACCTTCCCTATAATGATCCCTTCTCTCTCTCTGAACTTCAATCTGCCCTAGCCCTTTGTGGTTCTACGGCAGCGGGCTCTGATGGCATTCATTATGAAATGCTCCGCCATCTCCCTCCGTGCACGTCTCAGTATTTACTGAGTCTGTACAATCGGGTCTGGGAGTCGTCGTCAGTCCCTGAAGACTGGCTCGATGCTGTTGTCCTCCCTGTTCGGAAACCAGGGTCTCTCGGGTCATCCCCCAAGGACTTCCGCCCTATTGCCCTCACGAGTTGTGTCTGCAAGCTCTTTGAACGTATGGTTAACGTTCGTTTGATGTGGTTCTTAGAACACTATAACCACCTCTCTCCTTCTCAATTTGGTTTTCGCAAGTGCCGCAGCACAACGGATGTCCTGGTAAACTTGGAGGTCTATATTCGTACTGCTTTTGCTGCGAAGACTTCCGTTGTTGCCGTCCTTTTTGACCTAGAAAAGGCTTACGACACTACCTGGCGGTATCACATTCTGTCTCAACTTCATTCTTTTGGCCTTCGTGGGAACCTCCCTCTCTTCCTCCAGAGCTTCCTCTCTCGTCGTTCCTTTCGTGTGCGGCTTGGTACTGCTCTCTCTGCCCCTTTTCGGCAGTATGAGGGTGTACCCCAGGGTAGTGTTCTGAGCACTACTCTTTTTCTAGTTGCCCTCAACGGTCTTCTTTCTTCTCTTCCTTCTGGTGTCTTCTCTGCTCTGTATGTTGATGATCTTACCCTTTGCTGTCAGGGTGATGATTCCTCTCCTTCAACGGCGGCTTCAACTTGCGATTGATGCCGTGTCGTCGTGGGCCACCGATCATGGCTTCAAGTTCTCTGCATCTAAGACTTGTGCTATGACCTTTACTCGGAAGCATGTTGTTCTTCGTCCCTCTTTGTCGCTT
>WNGS01119283.1:0-14617 GCA_020271785.1 Procambarus virginalis
AGGGAGAGGGGGGACATGATAGGAACGTATAATACCTCAGAGGGATTGACAGAGTGGGACATAGACAAATGTTCCACACGGAATAGTAACAGAACGAGGGGACATGGATGGAAGTTAAAAACTCAGATGAGTCACAGAGATGTTAGGAAGTTAAGTTTCTTTTAGCGTGAGAGTAGTGGGGAAATGGAATGCACTTAAGGAACAGGTTGTGGAAGCCAATACTATTCATAATTTTAAAACCAGGTATGATAGGGAAATGGGATAGGAGTCATTGCTGTAAACAACTGATGCTCGAAAGGCGGGATCCAAGAGTCAATGCTCGATCCTGCAGACACATATAGGTGAGTACATATAGGTGAGTACACACACACACACACACACACACACACACACACACACACACCACACACACACACACCACACACACACACACACACACACACACACACACACACACACACAACATACACACACACACACACACACACACACACACACACACACACACACCACACACACACACACACACACACACACACACACACACACACACACACACACACACACATGTGTGGTCATGGGGGACCTAAAAGCTACTGGTCATGGGGGACCTAAATCACGGAGAGATAGATTGGGAAACGAGGAATCCTCATGGCGGGGAGGAGACCTGGGGAGCGAAGCTGGTAGACGTTATTGACAGGAATTTCCTAACACAGCATGTGAAGGAAGATACTAGGGAAAGAGGAGGGGATATGCCCAGCCTATTAGATCTCATTTTCACCCAGAATGTAGAAGACATCGAGCAGTTGGAACATGAAATACCACTAGGAGCCAGTGACCATTGTGTCCTAGTCTTTGACTACATGATGGAGCTTAAAATTGTGACCAACGGTCAAGAGGTACGGGAAAGGAGACTTGATTACAGAAAAGGGGACTATAGAAGGATAAGGGACTACCTGGGAGAAGTGCAGTGGGAGGAAGAACTTAGAGGAAAAACAGTGCAAGGTATGATGAACCAAGTCATATTGAAATGCAAGGAGGCTGAAGAGAGATTTATTTCAACAATAAAGGAAAAAAGCAGGAGGGAATATAATAACCCATGGTTTAATAGACAATGTCAGGAAGCAAAGGTGAGAAGCAGGAGGGAGTGGAGGAAGTACAGAAGACAAAGGACAGAGGACAACAGGATTAGATGTAACAGAGCTAGAAATGATTACATTAACATAAGACGAGTGTCGGAAAGAAATTATGAGAATGATATTGCAGTCAAAGCGAAAAAGCAACCTAAATTACTACATAGCCATATAAGAGGGAAGATGTCGGTAAATGACCAAGTGACAAGACTGAGGAAAACAGAAGGGGCATATACAGAAAGCGACAAGGAAATCTGCGAGGTACTGAATGCAAATTTCCATGGAGTGTTCACAACCGAGCCTGAGCAGCTCCCATTGTTAGAAGCGATTACCCTAGATGAAAGCCTATCAGATATAGAGGTGACAGCAGAGGAGGTAATGAAACAGTTGACAACACTGGATGCAAATAAAGCTATTGGACCAGACAAAGTATCACCGTGGATACTTAAAGAGGCAGCGCAGGCTCTCAGCGTGCCTCTGACAATGATCTTTAATGAGTCACTTATGTCGGGAGAATTGCCCAGTTGCTGGAAGGAGGCAAATGTCGTACCGATTTTCAAGAAAGGTGATAGGGAGGAGGCACTTAACTACAGACCCGTATCATTGACAAGCATCCCCTGCAAAATACTTGAAAGAATAATTAGGCTAAGACTTGTTGAGCACCTGGAGAGCATTGGGTTTGTAAACAAGCACCAACATGGGTTCTGGAGAGGGAAATCATGCCTAACAAACCTTTTAGAATTCTATGATAAAGTAACAAGGATAAGGCAGGACAGAGAAGGCTGGGCAGACTGCATTTTTCTTGACTGCCAAAAGGCCTTTGATACAGTACCGCACATGAGACTGCTATACAAACTTGAGAGGCAGGCAGGAGTAAGCGGAAAGGCCCTAGAATGGGTGAAGAACTACCTAACAGGAAGGAGCCAGAAGGTAATGGTAAGGGGCGAGAAGTCGGACTGGCGAACAGTAACAAGTGGAGTACCTCAAGGATCGGTGCTGGGACCAATCCTCTTTCTAATTTACGTAAATGACATGTTTACAGGATTGGAATCATACATGTCAATGTTTGCGGATGACGCAAAATTAATGAGAAGAGTTGTGGCAGACGAAGATTGTAGGATCCTCCAAGAGGACTTAAACAGGTTGCAGAGATGGTCAGGGAAATGGCTACTGGAGTTTAACACCAGAAAATGTAAAGTTATGGAAATGGAATCAGGTGATAGGAGACCAAAGGGACAGTACACAATGAAGGGGAACAGCCTACCTGTAACGATTCGAGAAAGAGATCTGGGAGTGGATGTGACACCTAATCTAACTCCTGAGGCCCATATAAATAGGATAACGACAGCAGCGTACTCTACACTGGCGAAAGTTAGAACATCATTCAGAAACTTAAGTAAGGAGGCATTTAGGGCTCTTTACACTGCCTACGTGAGGCCAGTCTTAGAGTATGCCACCTCATCATGGAGTCCCCATCTGAAGAAGCATATAAAGAAACAGGAAAAGGTTCAGAGGTTTGCATCGAGACTTGTCCCAGAGCTACGAGGGATGGGGTATGAGGAGCGCGAGGAAACCGTGCCTTACGACACTAGAAAGAAGAAGGGAGAGGGGGGACATGATAGAAACGTATAAAATACTCATAGGGATTGACAGAGTGGACATAGACGAAATGTTCACACGGAATAGTAACAGAACGAGCGGACATGGGTGGAAGCTGGAAACTCAGATGAGTCACAGAGATGTTAGGAAGTTTTCTTTTAGCGTGAGAGTAGTGGGAAAATAGAATGCACTTAAGGAACAGGTTGTGGAAGCAAATACTATTCATAATTTTAAAACCAGGTATGATAGGGAAATGGGACCGGAGTCATTGCTGTAAACAACTGATGCTCGAAAGGCGGGATCCAAGAGTCAATGCTCGATCCTGCAAACACAACTAGGTGAGTACAACTAGGTGAACACACACACACACACACACACACACACACACACACACACACACACACACACACACACACACACACACACACACACACACACACACACACACACTGTGTCAGGTACAGAGCCAGGTTTGTCAGGTACAGAGCCAGGTGTGTCAGGTACAGAGCCAGGTGTGTCAGGTACAGAGCCAAGTGTGTCAGGTACAGAGCCAGGTGTGTCAGGTACAGAGCCAGGTGTGTCAGGTACAGAGCCAGGTGTGTCAGGTACAGAGCCAGGTGTGTCAGGTACAGAGCCAGGTGTGTCAGGTACAGAGCCAGGTGTCAGGTACAGAGCCAAGTGTGTCAGGTACAGAACCAGGTGTGTCAGGTTCAGAGCCAGGTGTGTCAGGTACAGAGCCAGGTGTGTCAGGTACAGAGCCAGGTGTGTCAGGTTCAGAGCCAGGTGTGTCAGGTACAGAGACAAGTGTGTCAGGTATAGAGCCAGGTGTCAGGTACAGAGCCAGGTGTCAGGTACAGACCCAGGTGTGTCAGGTACAGAGCCAAGTGTGTCAGGTACAGAGCCAGGTGTGTCAGGTATAGAGCCAAGTGTCAGGTACAGAGCCAGGTGTCAGGTACAGAGCCAGGTGTGTCAGGTATAGAGCCAGGTGTGTCAGGTACAGAGCCAAGTGTCAGGTACAGAGCCAAGTGTCAGGTATAGAGCCAGGTGTGTCAGGTACAGAGCCAAGTGTCAGGTACAGAGCCAGGTGTGTCAGGTACAGAGCCAAGTGTCAGGTACAGAGCCAGGTGTGTCAGGTACAGAGCCAAGTGTCAGGTACAGAGCCAGGTGTGTCAGGTACAGAGCTAGGCGTGTCAGGTACAGAGCCAGGTGTGTCAGGTACAGAGCCAGGTGTGTCAGGTACAGAGCCAAGTGTCAGGTACAGAGCCAGGTGTGTCAGGTACAGAGCCAGGTATCAGGTACAGAGCCAGGTGTCAGGTACAGAGCCAGGTGTGTCAGGTACAGAGCCAAGTGTCAGGTACAGAGCCAGGTGTGTCAGGTACAGAGCCAGGTGTGTCAGGTACAGAGCCAGGTGTGTCAGGTACAGAGCCAAGTGTCAGGTACAGAGCAAGGTGTGTCAGGTACAGAGCCAGGTGTGTCAGGTACAGAACCAGGTGTGTCAGGTACAGAGCCAAGTGTCAGGTACAGAGCCAGGTGTGTCAGGTACAGAGCCAAGTGTGTCAGGTACAGAAACAGGTGTTTCAGGTACAGAGCCAAGTGTCAGGTACAGAGACAGGTGTGTCAGGTACAGAGCCAAGTGTCAGGTACAGAGCCAGGTGTGTCAGGTACAGAGCCAGGTGTGTCAGGTACAGAGCCAAGTGTCAGGTACAGAGCCAGGTGTTAGGTACAGAGCCAGGTGTGTCAGGTACAAAGCCAGGTGTGTCAGGTACAGAGCCAGGTGTGTCAGGTACAGAGCCAGGTGTCAGGTACAGAGCCAAGTGTGTCAGGTACAGAACCAGGTGTGTAAGGTTCAGAGCCAGGTGTGTCAGGTACAGAGCCAGGTGTGTCAGGTACAGAGCCAGGTGTGTCAGGTTCAGAGCCAGGTGTGTCAGGTACAGAGACAAGTGTGTCAGGTATAGAGCCAGGTGTCAGGTACAGAGCCAGGTGTCAGGTACAGACCCAGGTGTGTCAGGTACAGAGCCAAGTGTGTCAGGTACAGAGCCAGGTGTGTCAGGTATAGAGCCAAGTGTCAGGTACAGAGCCAGGTGTCAGGTACAGAGCCAGGTGTGTCAGGTATAGAGCCAGGTGTGTCAGGTACAGAGCCAAGTGTCAGGTACAGAGCCAAGTGTCAGGTATAGAGCCAGGTGTGTCAGGTACAGAGCCAAGTGTCAGGTACAGAGCCAGGTGTGTCAGGTACAGAGCCAAGTGTCAGGTACAGAGCCAGGTGTGTCAGGTACAGAGCCAAGTGTCAGGTACAGAGCCAGGTGTGTCAGGTACAGAGCTAGGCGTGTCAGGTACAGAGCCAGGTGTGTCAGGTACAGAGCCAGGTGTGTCAGGTACAGAGCCAAGTGTCAGGTACAGAGCCAGGTGTGTCAGGTACAGAGCCAGGTATCAGGTACAGAGCCAGGTGTCAGGTACAGAGCCAGGTGTGTCAGGTACAGAGCCAAGTGTCAGGTACAGAGCCAGGTGTGTCAGGTACAGAGCCAGGTGTGTCAGGTACAGAGCCAGGTGTGTCAGGTACAGAGCCAAGTGTCAGGTACAGAGCAAGGTGTGTCAGGTACAGAGCCAGGTGTGTCAGGTACAGAGCCAGGTGTGTCAGGTACAGAGCCAAGTGTCAGGTACAGAGCCAGGTGTGTCAGGTACAGAGCCAAGTGTGTCAGGTACAGAAACAGGTGTTTCAGGTACAGAGCCAAGTGTCAGGTACAGAGACAGGTGTGTCAGGTACAGAGCCAAGTGTCAGGTACAGAGCCAGGTGTGTCAGGTACAGAGCCAGGTGTGTCAGGTACAGAGCCAAGTGTCAGGTACAGAGCCAGGTGTTAGGTACAGAGCCAGGTGTGTCAGGTACAAAGTCAGGTGTGTCAGGTACAGAGCCAAGTGTCAGGTACAGAGCCAGGTGTGTCAGGTACAGAGCCAAGTGTCAGGTACAGAGCCAGGTGTGTCAGGTACAGAGCCAGGTGTGTCAGGTACAGAGCCAAGTGTCAGGTACAGAGCCAGGTGTCAGGTACAGAGCCAGGTGTGTCAGGTACAGAGCCAGGTGTGTCAGGTACAGAGCCAGGTGTGTCAGGTACAGAGCCAAGTGTCAGGTACAGAGCCAGGTGTGTCAGGTACAGAGCCAAGTGTCAGGTACAGAGCGAGGTGTGTCAGGTACAGAGCCAGGTGTGTCAGGTACAGAGCCAAGTGTCAGGTACAGAGCCAGGTGTGTCAGGTACAGAGCCAGGTGTCAGGTACAGAGCCAGGTGTGTCAGGTACAGAGCCAAGTGTCAGGTACAGAGCCAGGTGCAGAGCCAGGTGTGTCAGGTACAGAGCCAAGTGTCAGGTACAGAGCCAAGTGTCAGGTACAGAGCCAGGTGTCAGGTACAGAGCCAGGTGTCAGGTACAGAGCCAGGTGTGTCAGGTACAAAGCCAAGTGTGTCAGGTACAGAGCCAGGTGTCAGGTACAGAGCCAGGTGTGACAGGTACAGAGCCAGGTGTGTCAGGTACAGCGCCAGGTGTGTAAGGTACAGAGCCAAGTGTGTCAGGTACAGAGCCAGGTGTGTCATGTACAGAGCCAAATGTGTCAGGTACAGAGCCAGGTGTGTCAGGTACAGAGCCAGGTGTGTCAGGTACAGAGGCAAATGTGTCAGGTACAGAGCCAGGTGTGTCAGGTACAGAGCCAGGTGTGTCAGGTACAGAGCCAAGTGTCAGGTACAGAGCCAGGTGTGTCAGGTACAGAGCCAGGTGTGTCAGGTACAGAGCCAAGTGTCAGGTACAGAGCCAGGTGTTAGGTACAGAGCCAGGTGTGTCAGGTACAAAGTCAGGTGTGTCAGGTACAGAGCCAAGTGTCAGGTACAGAGCCAGGTGTGTCAGGTACAGAGCCAAGTGTCAGGTACAGAGCCAGGTGTGTCAGGTACAGAGCCAGGTGTGTCAGGTACAGAGCCAAGTGTCAGGTACAGAGCCAGGTGTCAGGTACAGAGCCAGGTGTGTCAGGTACAGAGCCAGGTGTGTCAGGTACAGAGCCAGGTGTGTCAGGTACAGAGCCAAGTGTCAGGTACAGAGCCAGGTGTGTCAGGTACAGAGCCAAGTGTCAGGTACAGAGCGAGGTGTGTCAGGTACAGAGCCAGGTGTGTCAGGTACAGAGCCAAGTGTCAGGTACAGAGCCAGGTGTGTCAGGTACAGAGCCAGGTGTCAGGTACAGAGCCAGGTGTGTCAGGTACAGAGCCAAGTGTCAGGTACAGAGCCAGGTGCAGAGCCAGGTGTGTCAGGTACAGAGCCAAGTGTCAGGTACAGAGCCAAGTGTCAGGTACAGAGCCAGGTGTCAGGTACAGAGCCAGGTGTCAGGTACAGAGCCAGGTGTGTCAGGTACAAAGCCAAGTGTGTCAGGTACAGAGCCAGGTGTCAGGTACAGAGCCAGGTGTGACAGGTACAGAGCCAGGTGTGTCAGGTACAGCGCCAGGTGTGTAAGGTACAGAGCCAAGTGTGTCAGGTACAGAGCCAGGTGTGTCATGTACAGAGCCAAATGTGTCAGGTACAGAGCCAGGTGTGTCAGGTACAGAGCCAGGTGTGTCAGGTACAGAGGCAAATGTGTCAGGTACAGAGCCAGGTGTGTCAGGTACAGAGCCAGGTGTGTCAGGTACAGAGCCAAGTGTCAGGTACAGAGCCAGGTGTGTCAGGTACAGAGCCAAATGTGTCAGGTACAGAGCCAGGTGTGTCAGGTACAGAGCCAGGTGTGTCAGGTACAGAGCCAAATGTGTCAGGTACAGAGCCAGGTGTGTCAGGTACAGAGCCAGGTGTGTCAGTTGTTAATATTATCCTTTATATCTTTTATATTATTATCCTGAATATTATCCTTTACCTGCAATTTGTTGTTTATGAATTTATAGAATAGACCTGGTTCTGTTTTACTTTTGTCTGCAATACCTTTTTCAAAATTTCTTTCTGCCTCTCTCCTCACTGTCGTGTAGTTGTTTCTCGCATCTTTGTCTCGCTGGCATGTTTGGAGGTTTGGCCTCTTTGGTGTGTGTGTGTGTGTGTGTGTGTGTGTGTGTGTGAGAGAGAGACAAGCACACACCGACCTGTCCACCACACCCACCCCCCCCCACCTAACATATACGCAATATTCCTCATCTGCTCTGCGACAACAACCAACAAACACAGCCACCTCTCATGGCATGTGAGCCGCGTGTACACATGGCCCCACCGGCGCTCAGTCACGTGTGCAGATGATGCTCTTCATGCCAGGTGTGTCAGCCATTTGGCTCTCCACCAGACACGTGGCTTTGTCCTCAACCATCAGTGATTATATATACGCATATAAGTGACTGCGAGAGAGAAAAGTCTAAGTATTCCGACGTTCAAATTCTTCGTCGAATCTGACCATAAAGTTGTGTGGTGGAGGTGGCTTCTACAACTTCCCTCAGTGTGTGTGTTAACTACCCGTACACGGGACCAGTATTTCCTTACATTGCTTAGACACATTGTCGTCTCCAGGCTCCACTTGTGTCCTCTCGTTCTACTGTCTCTCATGTTGACGAGGCTGTCCTTGTCCATTCCGTTTGGTATCTTGTATGTTGCGATCATGTCACGGCTCTTTCTTCGACCCTCTAGGGTTATGCGAGTACTATTACCCTGTCTTCGAAGGTTAGGCCTGACACCTGGCTCTGTAGCTGACACACTTGACTGTAGCTGACACACCTGGCTCTGTACCTGACATATGGCTTTGTACCTGACACCTGGCTCTGTACCTGACACACCTGGCTCTGTACCTGACACACCTGGCTCTGTACCTGACACACCTGGCTCTGCACCTTACACACCTGACTCTGTACCTGACACCTGGCTCTGTACCTGATACCTGGCTCTGTATCTGACACACCTGGCTCTGTATCTGACACACCTGGCTCTGTATCTGACACACCTGGCTCTGTATCTGACACACCTGGCTCTGTATCTGACACATCTGGCTCTGTACCTGACACACCTCGCTCTGTACCTGGCACACCTGACTCTGTACCTGACACACCTGGCTCTGTACCTGACACACCTGGCTCTGTACCTGACACACCTGGCTCTGAACCTGACACACCTGGCTCTGTACCTGACACACCTCGCTCTGTACCTGGTGCACCTGGCTCTTTATCTGACACACCTGGCTCTGTACCTGGCACACCTGGCTCTGTTCCAGACACTTGGCTCTCTGCCTGATATCTCGACCATCACGACCGGACAAAAGATGATGGTAGCCTAGGCTAATTCCCCATCATCCCGCCGGCACTCTGATGGTAATCTTGGGCATGGTATTTTATCAAATCACCTCATTCTTTGGGGCACACTTGAGGACCACAAATGCGAATTTGTGTTCCTCACGTGTGGGTAGAGTAAATAGTTCCATGATTTGGGTGTTCATGGTAGGTTGTTCTATTCTTATGTGAATTGCCAATTCATATAAGTATGTGAAGACACCCAAATCACGGAACTATTTACTCTACCCACCAGATATATATGATATCGGGCCGTAGGCTGGTGGGAACTACTAGTTGGTCGACATTCCGATACGGCCCGATATTCTACACCTGGCCCATGGAGCGCTTTCTCACTACGGTTTTAATAAAACCTATCACGCCATCCGACAAGACTATTACTGGCCAGGTATGATTAAAGATGTAAAAACTTATATACAACAGTGTCATACATGTCAGATGGCAGGAAAACCTAACATCTCTATTCCCAAGGCTCCTTTGATTCCTATCCCGGTGCCTGCGGAACCTTTCCACAGACTCATCATAGACTGTGTTGGTCCTTTACCCTGGACCAGTTCTGGCAACGCTTATATACTAACCATCCTGTGTCCAACCACCAGATTCCCCAAAGCAGTTCCTGTAAAGAACATTACGGCTGCTACTGTGGTGAAACAACTGTTGAAGATCTTTACACAATATGGATTTCCTCGGGAGATTCAAAGTGACTGTGGCACCAACTTCACCAGTAATCTCTTCAAGAAGACACTGGAAGAATTCAACATTACTCAGGTATTGTCCAGCCCCTATCATCCTGCTTCACAGGGTTCTCTTGAACGTAGTCACCAAACTATAAAATCACTCCTTAGGAAATTTTGCAATGAAACTATGAAAGACTGGGATAAACAACTTGACATCATCATGTGCATTTTCAGAAGTCTCCCAAATGAGTCTCTAGGAGTGTCTCCTTATGAGATGCTCTACGGACGTAAGTACCATACTCCTCTTAAAACTTTTAAAGACTCTCTACGTAATGCCACCTTCAGTGACCCTCTGTATGTGCCCCAGTTTCTTCAAAACTTAAAGCACATTCTAGAGCGAGTGCATAAATTTGCCAACGTTAATTTATTAAAAGCTCAAGATAGGATGAAGACTCATTTTGACAAACGCAGTAAAATCAGGAAATTTAAAGCAGGAGACTTCGTTTTAGCATATTTTCCGATCCCTGGTTCTCCCTTGCAAAATAAGTTTTCAGGACCTTACCGCATCAAGGAGTGCAGAAACAACTACAACTACGTTCTTGAGACTCCAGATAGGCGGCGGAGGACCCAGCTGTGCCACGTCAATCTTTTGATGAAGTATAAAGGTACTCCCCCACTGTGCTAGTATCTCCCTCCACCTTTCAAGATCCATACCTCCATAGTGAGACCTTCCCTGCTTCTCTCCCGAAAGCACTAACTCTGAGTCAGTGCCTTCCAACTCGGAAATTCTTACAGATCTTCCTAAATATTTGCAGGACTGTAGCAGTGCTCCTCTCATCAGAGTCTTCCAAGAACATCAGAAGTTGTTCAGCGATGATCCCCAGGAATCTAATGTGGTTCAACACGACATCCAGCTACTTCCTGATACCTGGCCGATTCGTCAACCCTTCTACCACATCAGCCCGTACAAAAAGGAAGTTATGCGTGCTGAGGTACAGTACTTTCTGGATCATGGGCTGGCCACCCCTTGTGAGTCCCCTTGGGCCTCACCCTGCATCTTGGTGCTCAAACCTCACGGTAAAGTACGATTATGTACAGACTATAGGAAACTGAACTTGGTGACCGTCAAGGAAGCTTACCCTTTACCTCGTATAGATGATATCCTTGACGCCGAAGGTAATGCTACTTAATCTTTCTCAGAGTGACTTGTTAAAGGGCTACTATCAGATTAGTCTGCCAGAGCGAGCTAAGGAAATATCAGCCTTCACCACTCCTTTTGGCCTGTACAGATATGATCGCCTTCCTTTTGGACTGTGTAATGCCCCGGCCACCTTCCAGCGAGCTGTCAACCGCGTCATACATGGCCTAGATCACACCTACGCCTACTTGGATGACATCGTTGTGGCAACTGACACCTGGAACGGACATTTGCTCCAGCTGCAACGATTGTTCTCCAAGCTCCTGACAGCTGGCCTTACTATCAATTTGGGCAAGTCCACCTTTGCTAAAGGTAAAGTGCGTTATCTTGGTCATGTGATAGGGAGTGACAGCCTAGCTCCTTTAACCATTCATACTCAAGCCATTCAGCATTACCCACAACCTACAACCCGGAAGCAGCTCCTGCGCTTCCTTGGCCTTGCATCTTACTATTGTAGGTTCGTAAAAAAATTCAGTACGGTAGCGACACCACTGATTAATCTGACCAGCCCCAAGCAACGGTATCATTGGACCATTCAACAGACCGTTGCCTTTGAACAACTAAAGTCTCTGCTATGTTCTAATCCCATTCTCGCCTCTCCAGATATTACGAAGCCCTTCATCATCAATGTCGACGCAAGTGGCACCGGCATCGGGGGCGTTCTAATGCAACAGCGTGGCGAAGAGGTTCTTCCTGTTAGCTACTACAGCTACAAATTGAAGCCTCATCAGGAGAACTATAGCACCATAGAAAAAGAGCTTCTCTCCATCGTCCTGAACCTTCAACATTTCGAACCTTACCTAGAAGGTAATAGGTCCATTACCAGAAGAACAAATCCACAAGGGCCGTGACGAGGATTCGAACCTGCGTCCGGGAGCATCCCAGACACATCATTTGATGCATCACGTTAGTGTGATCTCTGTGTGTGAGGTCCATTACCATCTATTCGGACCACAATCCCCTACGATTTCTGCAACAAGCCCAGTTCAACAATCAACGTCTTCTACAGTGGGCTCTGTACCAGCAGAACTTTAACCTGGAGATATTCTTCATTAAGGGCTCTGATAACATCATAGCAGACGCCCTCTCCAGAGTTTACGAGGTAGAGGCAGCTAATCCTTCCACTCTACCGTCTAATGAAGTAACTTAACCCGTAAGAGCAGGCTTCGGGGGAGAGCTGTGACAGTAATCTCTTTCAAGAGAGATTTTAGCCTGCTCCTTCCTACATCGCATTACTTCTATACGTCTGCACCATCAAGATACCACATTCAAGAGTATATAAGTGGAATAACAGACGTCTACAGGGAGTGCACTACCCAACTCTTACTCCTCACCCCCCCCCCTCACTGTCGCTGCACCACCTCGTCGATCACCAAACTACCACTTCAAGCCAACACTCTCCCCATTGGTGAATCAGCGATTCTACGTGACTCCAGCGCCGATTGATGATTGATAAAGATTAAGCCACCCAAGAGGTGGCACGGGCATGAATAGCCCGTAAGTGGTGGCCCTTATGAGCCATTAACAGTATCGAGAGATGATACTGGAGATCTGTGGAGGCGCAACTGCGCCCTGCGTGACGGGAGATGACTCCCGGACCAAATGGTGACCAAATGATCCCTCCAGCGCCATCTGCACTGCCTATATATAGTCTTGCACGACAGTTGACCTCACTTACGGGCTATTCATGCCCGTGCCACCTCTTGGGTGGCTTAATCTTTATCAATCAATCAGTTGACCTCAGAATATTCTTGTGCTCTAGAGCTGACGCTTCTATCTAGCATACTTCCTGTATATTAGTAAAGGTTTCAGCCAGCCACTATTCTCAGCACCATTAACTAATTTTTGTCTTGCTTATTGTAGAGTAACGTAATCATTATTTTATTTTATATTGTGTTTTGTCTTTGTCTCTATTTTTGATCCGCACTGTACATAGCCAAGGGATTATCTTTATTTTGTTTTTGTTTAAAGTAAATTAAAGTTCATTATTTATAAGATTGTTTTGCGTGTTTTTCCTTCTCACTTTACCACAGGAGACAACCTCCATAGCAGTAACATTTTTGTTTCTCTTTGTTTTGTAATGTAATTGGCATATCCACCAGCCAACCTGCCTTAACACCTACATTTCTCGTTAGTCACATTAAATATATATATATATATATATATATATATATATATATATATATATATATATATATATATATATATATATATATATATATATATATTGTGACGGTAACGAGTTGGAAATGGTGGTCGGCAGTCTTCCAACTAGCAGGTGTCAGTGCTGGGCCACATATAATATAAAAAAAAGAAAAGGAAAAAAAAAGAGAAAAAAAAGAATGACTGCGTGATTGGTAATCTGTGGTAAGGTTGGAAAGACTAAAAGCAATAATAAAAAATATGGATTTTAATAACAATAAAAAAACACAAATTGAAATAAATGCAAAATCTTGGCTTACTGGCAAAAACAATAAACAATATAAACATGAAAATAGATTACGTTAATGGGGAGGAGAATTGATATACAAAAGTAAGTAAAATATGAATGCTGGAATATATGCACTAACTATGAACCTCTATTTGACCACACAGAGTGAGTCACTTAGGAGTTCACAGCTTGCGAGCACACAATATTCTGGCTGGCAGAAACGCAAGGGACTCCAACAATAACTGGTGAGGTCTTGTGATTGGCGGGGAGCCGGAGTGGAGTGTTGGTTGGCGGCCAATGAGGAAGCTGGATGGTCGCAGTCGCTAGTTAGGCCGTTGCAGGGTTCGGCGCGTCGACCAGGTGCAGCAGTGGGGGGGAAGGAGGGAGTTGCTGGTACGTGTGGCGAGCTTATAATACGTTTAGCCACTACAAAACGTATCTTGTACGTTGATGAGGACAGGAGTGATTCGCAGAAATGGCAGGCTAAATCTCTGATAAGAGATTATCGTCACAACTCTCCCCCGAAGCCTGCCGTTTCGGGTGAATCACGTCCACTGGAGGTAGAGTGGGAGGTGGAGCTGCCTCTACCTCATGCACTCTGGAGAGGGCATCAGCGATGATGTTGTCAGGCCCCTTGATGTAGCAGATCTTTAAGTTGAAGCCTTGAAGATATAAAGCCCATCGCAGCAGACGTTGGTTATTAAATTGGGCTTGATGTAAAAATCTCAGAGGGTTGTGGTCCGAATAGATGGTAGTGGACCTAGCACCGTGCAGATATGGTGCAAAGTGTTGTAAGCTCAGGACGATGGACAGGAGTTCCTTCTCTATAGTACTGTAGTTCTTCTGATGAGGCTTCAACTTGTAACTGTAGTAGCTGACAGGTAGAACCTCCTCGCCTCGCTGCTGCATTAAGACACTTCCGATGCCGGTACCACTGGCGTCGACATGGAGGATGAAAGGCTTCTTGATATCTGGTGAGGCGAGAATGGGATTAGAACAGAGGAGGAATTTGAGTTGTTCGAATGCAACGGTTTGCTCTCTGGTCCAATTATACCGTTGCTTGGGACTGGTTAAGGTGATTAATGGGGTTGCAACAGTGCTAAAATTCTTCACAAACCTACGGTAATAGGAAGCAAGACCAAGGAAGCGCAGGAGCTGCTTCCTGGTAGTAGGCTGTGGATACTGTTGGATTGCTTGAATGTGAATGTTTAACGGAGCCAGGTTGCCACTCCCTATAACATGACCCAGGTACCGCACTTTACCTTTCGCGAAGGTGGACTTGCCCACATTGATGGTGAGGCCGGCTT
>WNGS01119288.1:0-15386 GCA_020271785.1 Procambarus virginalis
AATATTATATATATACAGTGGTACCTCAGTTTAAGAGTTTAATTCGTTCCTGGAGACAGCTCTTATTCCGAAAAACTCGTATTCTGAAGCTAATTTCCCCATAAGAAATAATGGGAAATGAATTAATCCGTTCCTGACTACCCCAAAAACCCATATCAAACTAAATTTTTATACCTAATTCATCTAAATAAACCTACAAAACTATGTTCAAGTTATTACTTACCTGCTCTTGAATGCTGTAGGCGTATGGAAGATGGTGAGGAGGGGGGAGGAGGAGAGGAGTTACTGTTTGGAAGGGGAGTCCCTTTCCATTATCACATCAGGCAGTGAGGACTTCACTGGTATGCACACACTGGCACATTTTGCCTGCATACCACTAGGACTTGCTTGTCTTACTAAGAATTTCTCTAAAGACACTTGTTTTTCCCTACATTTTAACACTTGTCTGTAGTAAGACATCACATTATCATTTAAAAGGTCAATGCAACGGCCTGCTACAGCTTTATCTGGGTGAGTTTTTTCAACAAAACTTTGCAGTTCTTCCCATACTTCACACATTTTCTTAATCAAGGAGGGACATCCTCTACTGCCTCTACTCACAGCTATTTTCTTAGGTTGAACCTTATCAATGGCTTTCTTGAGACCCATGGTGAGATATATAATAACAAACTGTATAGTCAAATGACCAAAAATCCAACAAAACACTGAAAATCCAGGTGAAGAATTGATGTGGGATAGTCACTGGGCGCGAGACAATGGTAAACTGAGGGGCGGAGTGGCGGAGGGGCGACGATCGCCGATCGACCACGCGCTAGGTCGGCCTGTACGCGTATCAACAAACTCGCGTCCCGAGGTAACCCTCGCATTCCGAGACATAATTTTCGAGGAAATCCTGCTCGTATTCCGAAAAACTCGCATACAGGGACACTCGCATTCGAGGTACCACTGTATATATATATATATTATATATATATATATATATATATATAATATATATATATATATATATATATATAGAAAATACAGAGAAAATAATAGGTGGTGATATATATTTATATATTATGTGAACTACTTACACAAAAAGAAGTTAGTGGTGAAGATTTTTTTGTCCTCTTCACATATTGCATTTTTTGGTAGGATACCATGTGTCACGCGTGCTGGTCCTTTCTTGTAATAGATAACGAGTGATTCATACCCAGAGCCACACAGATATGTTAGCTGAAAAGCAAATAATATTTAAACAATAACACTATCTGGGAAAATGCAACAAAATAAATATTTGAAGCATAGCTGGGCATGTGCAATACAACCCATAATAGAATCACAATACCAGAAATAAATATCTTTGATATCCCCAGAGTCAAAGTTATTCTGTGTAAATACTCTATGCAAATAAAGGGACCTTGTCTATGGAACTCACTCGCTAACAAATTTAAAAACTGTCCAACTTTTGCCATTTTAACAAATAAAACCAAAAAGTACCTAATTTTATCTTCATAGTTTCCTAACTAGTGCATTAAACTCGCACTGTATCTTATGAAACCCAATGCCATAATATATGTGCTTAAACCATACAACTTTTCCATTGTAATCATTGCTATCACCTTATATCATGATTGTTATATTGAATGCATATCTTACTATATTATACCTTGAAATATTCCTCAAATTATACTACAATGTATATGTTGATAACCCTCAAATTTTACTTTAATGAACATAGTAATCTTTGTAAAACTTTCTTACAATGCACAGCCAATTTTTTCCAATTTTACTTTAAATTACCTACTTAAAGTTATCTGTTAGATTAAGGACCTGCCCAAAACGCTATGTGTGCTAGTGGCTTTACAAGAATGTAAAAACATCAATGCTATGTACTCTCATAATCCCAGTGTGCTATCTTGTATATAAATAAATAAACAAATAGTATTTAAGTACTGTACAGTATTATTCATGTTGATTCTATACCTTATCAAGCAAGTTCAGCATAAGAAGAATACAAATGAATACAACAGATGTAGACAAACTTCAATACCTGATTTTCAATCCTTCGTAGAACCCGACTTGCTGTATTTCGTTCTAAAGCCTTCTTGCCTTTTAAGTAGAAAACGGGCTTCCTCTTCTTTCTTCATTAATTCTCTACTGTTTCGGAAGTCACACTGGCAGAACTTGCAAACATTACTTCGTACATGCACACATTGTGTGCAGTTTGTACATCTCCTCAGGAATTTTCCCTGAAGACCTGAAGGAAATAATTTCTAATAAAATACTTGTATTCAAATCACCTATGCTGCAAAAATTATAAGTTAAATTGTTGTACAAATGTACTACAGTAATTAAATATATTATTTAAATTATGAAATAATCTAAATTAACACTAGTGATAGCAATGTTAAAAATTTAGGACTGCATCTGGAAATAACCTTTTTGGATGTGATCAACCAGACTGTAACTCGTATAACAAAACTGAGAAAAGTTGCATCCAACAGCCTGATTGACCAGGCTGTTAATTTCAAGCAAATACTATATTATTGGAAGAAAAAAATATATATGTATCTCCAGTTGGGGTAAAGTTGGGGATAAAATGTAAAATATATGTAAGATGGCATTGTATGCAGGTGTGAAATTATTACACTAAGGGTCCTGAAAGATATTGTTAATAGAAATGTTATCCCTACAGATAAAAATCAGAAGATACAACTGACGATTTACTATAAAACCAAGAAAACGGCCAGCCTACTCATGAGAAACTCTCCAGACACGGAGCAGAACGCTCTAAAAGAGACCAACGTCGTCTATGCCTTCAAATGCCCTCTGGGGACTGTAAGCCTCAAAAACTCAGTACATAGGCAAGACAACAACATCTCTTTCCAGGCGTTTAACGATGCATAAGCAACAGGGGCTCCATTAAGGAACATATAATCTCTTCCCACAACCAAACCATCACCAGAGAAATCTTAGCAAACAACACAGAAATCATTGATAGATACAGCGACAGCAGGCAGCTTGACATCTGCGAGGCACTACACATCAAGAAGTCAACACCAGCAATCAACAGCCAATTAATGCACAACTATATTCTACCCACTTCAAGACTACGCTCCAATACAGAAGCATCAAGAAATATGGAAGCTCCAATATAGAAGCATCAAGAAGGCCAATAGGCCTTCTGCAGTTACATATCTATTCTTCCCTTTAACTTATACCCATTGTTCCGTGTTCTGTGTTTTGTTGAAAGTTTGTTTTCACCCCACTATTGTATTACATAACCTCACCCAAATGCAGGTATAAGAGCCAATGCTGTTCAGTTATAAGTTGTGTGTGGATAAACTAAAGTCTTTGAAAATGTAATAAGTTTTATGAAACGCGCTCAAGTGTCGCGTCAGACTAGAAATAAAAATGAATTTTGGAGAATTGATTTTTCATTTACCGTTTACAGTAAAAAGAAACATAAGGAAGATCGAGAAAATTCGTGTTAGAATTATTAATCTTACTTTTTCGGTCATATTTAATAATATATGTCTACAGGAAAGACTGCTACCAAAATATACTAATATATATATATATATATATATAATATATATATATATATATATATATATATATATATATATATATATATATATATATATATATATATATATATATATATATATATATATGACAGTGTCAGACCACGGAGGAAAATTGAAACAGAAATTTCCTTTATTAATATCTTCAGAAGGAGTCATGTATTAATATACGAAAGTTCTTAAGGAAATTTCTGTTTCAATTTTCCATAAGGTTACAAGTCTAATTACCACAACCTACCACAAGCTACACAAGCTTCACAAAGCTTCCTGGCAATACGTTACTAATGAATAAATATGATAGGTTAGGCTGACCTGACCTGACCTAACCTAACCTAGCCTAGCCTAACCTATCCTAACCTAACCTAACCTAACCTAAATTAACCAAACCAAACCAAGTATCTCAAGTTACAAGTATCTCTGGGAATTCTTATTATCTGCTGTTGTAGAATTGACAAAATGGACACTGTCAACAAAATTATTCCCACATACTCCGTCACTATGTGATGGAGTACACATAGGGCAGGGGACTGAATTGTCCCTGACAGGGACAATTCTGTAACAAATGTTCTATCATAAAACTTTGTACAGTTTATTAATTTCTTACCGTTTGATGTACCAGGATGATCCATGTGTGCTGAAGTTTTATAGCTGGAGCTGGAAGATCCTGTCGAGATGACTTCTTGAAAGAGACTAACAGCTTCCCACACATTGTGTATGAGTCCTCCAGTACTTGGCCTACAGAGTTACCAGATCTGATTTGTAGAAACTAGTGAACTATGGAGATGAGATTGTTAATAATATACTTTTTTTGAGATTCATATGACTTGCAGATTAAAAACCAACCTTATTTTAAAATAGTACACTAAAGTACATAGCAAATTGCGAAATTCGTAGCTTTAACTACTTTAAAGCTAAACACTCAAGCTTTGAAAATAAGCACAATTTGCTATTTTAAACAGAATCTGGCAACTCTGATTTAGCATGTAAACATTGACTTGCATTCACAATGTAGTTATTTATTTTTCAACAATTTAAAATGGGTTATGAAAATACACACATTGGTACATTATTGCAAAGGCACTATACTATATACATATATAGATATATAAATTGTTGCAAGTCGAGCAACATATATTTTACATTGAACAACAAATGAGATTGGAAAAGCAGTATTGCCAAAATAGACCCCAGACACCCTGTGGGTAGTAATGGACCCCCATACCGACCCTATGAGGGGTAGTGGACCCCATAATAATACTATGGGCGGTAGTGGACACTATACAAACACTATAGGCGGTAGTTGACTTCATAGCGACCCTCTGGGCGGCAATGGCCGCCATACACATCCAGTGGGTGTTATTATAAATAAATAAATAAATATGTTTATTCAGGAAAGGTACATACATAAAGTGATTTTACATAAGTGGATCGATTTTTAGATAGAGCTAGTACATACAATGCCTAAAGCCACTATTACACAATTAATGCGTTTCGGGCAAGAAAACATTAATATCTAAAACTTAATACTAATTGAGCAAAAAGAATAAAATGTTTTGAGAACAGATACAAATAAAGATAAAAAAGGGGGGAACATGACTGAAAAACCAGCACAAATACAATATGTAGACAAACAGCGTTGAATAAAAAAATAAGACATGGGTTGACAATAGAGGGGTAAGGTAGGTTACAGGGAATTTATCAGGTAGTGTTTAGTTTTACATTATTTTAGTTTTACATAATTTATTGGACCCCATACTCATCCTGTGGGTGGTATTGGACCCCATACCCATCCTGTGGGTGGTTGGAGCCCCATACCCATCCAGTGGGTGACAGTGGACGTCATACTCATCCTGTGGGTGGTATTGGACCCCATACCCATCCTGTGGGTGGTTGGAGCCCCATACCCATCCAGTGGGTGATAGTGGACGCCCTACTCATCCTGTGGGTGGTATTGGACCCCATACCCATCCTGTGGGTGGTTGGAGCCCCATACACATCCAGTGGGTGACAGTGGACGCCCTACTCATCCTGTGGGTGGTATTGGACCCCATACTCATCCTGTGGGTGGTTGTGAGCCCCATACACATCCTGTGGATGGTAGTGGACGCCATACTCATCCTGTGGGTGGTATTGGACCCCATACCCATCCTGTGGGTGGTTGGAGCCCCATACCCATCCAGTGGGTGACAGTGGACGTTATACTCATCCTGTGGGTGGTATTGGACCCCATACCCTTCCTGTGGGTGGTTGGAGCCCCATACACATCCAGTGGGTGACAGTGGACGCCATACTCATCCTGTGGGTGGTATTGGACCCCATACTCATCCTGTGGGTGGTTGTGAGCCCCATGCACATCCTGTCGGTGGTAGTGGACGCCATACACATCCAGTGGATGGTATTGGACCCCATACCCTTCCTGTGGGTGGATGGATGATCCCCATACCCATCCTGTGGGTGGATGTGACCCCCATACCCATCCTGCGGGTGATATTGGACCCCTTACCCACCTAACAGGTTTTAGTGGACCCTATACGCATCCTATAGTTGATATATAGTAGACACCACACCATTTGCAGTAGTTTACCCCATAGACAACGTAACATCGTTTTCTGTTAGCGTTCCTACAAAACATTCTTTAAATATTTTTAAGGCACAAACTATTGTATATTATATTGATTGGTGAAGCACTGTAATTCTATGTAATCATTTATAGTGCTTATTATAATTTACTAAGAACAACTAATATTTCTCAAAACAAAACTACAAGCCTTCAATAGGATGTAGCTGATTTGTAATATTCTAAGAGCATGGACAATAGTAGGTAAATTTCACAACCCATGTGTGACCTGAAAACTACAATTTTCATTATACGTGAACCAATCACGACTATTCTGCTATCTACGTTGATGGACGGGTACTGTGAGACGTAAATTGGTACGTGATGAAGAGTTTGGGCCTTGGTAAAAAAGTTAACTCGGAATATACCACATATGTACTAAATCACATGTAACATACGGACTTTAAGCATTAAGTCATATATGTGCTGTCTTGTGTGAGGACGGGTTGGAAAAGACATACGAAAATGCTGTTTCCAATAAATCGAATAAAAATAAAATCGAATAAAAATCAAAATCATTGTTTTTCATTAGAATTAACTAAAATGTTCCTGATTTTCCGTTTATATTACCGATGGAAGATGTACACGTAAAACCGCTCAAGTGCGGCTGAAACGTCGATATATGCAAAAAAACAGAACTTCTCCCCTTTTCAATATCTTACCCAGTGTATTAACGAGAAACAAATAGTTGAATAAAAAATTAAATATTTAAGGTTAATTTCTAATCAATTATGTGTTTGCATCATTTTTATCGTATATTTAATGAATTAATAACAATAAACTGAAAATTCAGAAAAAACGTGGAAAAACGGCAAAATATTGCCTAATTCGATGATATTTTGTTTAAATCACAAAAGAAAAAGGTGATGATAAACGTCAAAATATTGCTAAATTCGATGATTTTTAGTACAAAACAAAATGCAACAAAACTTGCTTAAAAGTGCAATATAATGCGAGATTTTGAGATTTGAAGGCCAAATCACATATCGTGAGAAAACATGAAGTATTATCGAAATATTGGTAAAATCGAATATTATATTCATATTAATTAAAATCGAATATTAATATTCTTTCTGTAATATACACGGTAAATCTAGAACATTTTAGTTAATTCTAAAGAAAACACATTGATTTGTGTGATTTAAACGAATAATGGACTATCTCGTAGTATTTCCCATGTTTTTAAGGATTGCCAGTTATTGTTATTAATTCATTACATATGCGACAAATCTGATGTATACGCGTAATTAATTGCAAATTCACATTAAATACATTATTTCAATCAACCATTCGTACCTCGTTACAATAGAGAGTAAAATATTGATTAAGACAAACCTTGTTTTTATTGCATATTTCGACGTCTCAGCCGCATTAGAGCTGTTTTAGCTTTAATCAGACAAGTTGCCGTTGCCTGCTCCGCATCAGCTCTAATGCGGCTGAAACGTCGAAATATGCAATAAAAACATGGTTTCTCTCCTAATCAATATCTTAGTCGCTATTGTAACGACGTACGAATGGTTGATTGAAAATAATGTATTTAATGTGAATTTGCAATTAACAGATTTGACGCATATGTAATGAATTAATAACAATAAACTGACAATCCGTATACTGGGTGTTGGGAGTTCTTAATACATTACATATGCGACAAATCTGATATATATGCGTAATTAATTGCAAGATCACATTAAATATATTATTTTCAATCGACCATTTGTACCTCGATAAATTAGCGAGTAAGATATTGATTAGGAGAGAAACCCTGTTTTATTGCATATTTCGACGTTTTAGCCGCATTAGAGCTGATGCGGAGGAAGCAACGGCAACTTGTCTGATTAGAGCTAAAACAACTCTAATGCGGCTGAAACGTCGAAATATGCAATAAAAAATGGTTTCCCTCCTACTCAATGTCCTACTCGCTACTTTACCGAGATACATATGGTTGATTGATAATAATGTATTTAATGTGCATTTGCAATTAAATACGAGTTTTAATCATATATATCGTATATGTAGTGTATTCGTTCACTACATTCGAGAGTTATTGCTTACTCCCGCCGTTGACCAGTTGAACCTCCTCCAGTCTCCGGCAATATTCTGGCACAGAGAAAGCTCCAACGGGTAAACGGTGGGAGTAAGCCTCCGCTCTCGCATGTAGTGAACGAATTCAATATTATAATATTGAATTCGTAATATATTGATCATGAGAGAAACCCTGTTTTTATTGCATATTTCGACGTTTCAGCCGCAATAGAGCTGATGCGGAGGAGGCAACGGCAACTTGTCTGATTAGAGCTAAAACGGCTCTAATCCGGCTGACACGTCGAAATGTGCAATAAAAACAGGGTTTATCTCCTAATATATATCTTACTCGCTAATTTAACGAGGTACGAATGGTTGATTGAAAATAATGTATTTAATGTGAATTTGCAATTATTACGCGTATACATCAGATTTGTCGCATATGTAATAAATTAATAACAATAAACTGGCAATCCTTAAAAACGTGGGAAATACGACGAGATAGTCCATTATTCGTTCAAATCACACAAATCAATGTGTTTTCATTAGAATTAACTAAAATGTTCCAGATTTTCCGTGTATGTTACAGAAAGAAGATGTACTGCAAAAACAGCTCTAATGCGGCTGAAACGTCGATATATGCAATAAACTCAGGGTTTCTCTCCTTGGATACGAATTGTCAGTTTATTGTTATTAATTCATTACATATGCGACAAATCTGATGTATACGCGTAATTGATTGCAAATTCACATTAAATACATTATTTCAATCAACCATTCGTTCCTCGTTAAATTTGCGAGTAAGATATTGATTAGGAGAGAAACCCTGTTTTAATTGCATATTTCGACGTTTCAGCCGCATTAGAGCTGTTTTAGCTCTAATCAGACAAGTTACCGTTGCCTCCTTCGCATCAGCTCTAATGCGGCTGAAACGTCGAAATATGCAATAAAAACAAGGTTTCTCTCCTAATCAAATCTTACTCGCTAATTTAACGAGGTACGAATGGTTGATTGAAAATAATATTTAATGTGAATTTGCAATTAATTACGCGTATACATCAGATTTGTCGCATATGTAATGAATTAATAACAATAAACGACAATCCGTATCCAAGGAAAGAAACCCTGATTTTATTGCATATTTCGACGTTTCAGCCGCATTATAGCTGTTTTTGCAGTACATCTACTTTCTGTAACATACACGGAAATCTGGAACATTTTAGTAAATTCTAATGAAAACACATTGATTTGTGTGATTTGAACGAATAATGGACTATCTCGTCGTTTTTCTCACGTTTCAGCCGCATTTGTCGCATATTTTTGGAGCCAAAATTTGGCTCCAAAATATTGCTCAAGCGTCGAATTTGGGATGTTTGGGATATTTTGAAAACTGCATGGGGTTTGGGCAAAATGTGACCCATCGCCGCTCTCAGTATTTGGCATATTTTCGTTATAAAAAGTAGTAATTTTAAACTGCGAATACGTGCAGAGAGCCAGAATTTGGCTCTCTAAATATGTCTCAATCGTCGAATTTGGGATGTTTTGGATATTTTTAAAACTGTAGGGAGGGTTTGGGCAAAAAGTGATCCATCGCCGCTTTCAGCAATTGGCATATTTTCGGTATAAAAAGTCGTAAATAAAAACTGCGAACACGTGCAGAGAGCCAGATTTGGCTCCAAAATATTGCTCAAGCGTCGAATTTGGGATGTTTGGGATATTTTGAAAACTGCATGGGGGTTTGGGCAAAATGTGACCCATCGCCGCTTTCAGTAATTGGCATATTTTCGGTATAAAAATTCGTTATTTCAAACTGCGAACACGTGCAGAGAGCCAAAATTTGGCTCCAAAATATTGCTCAAGCGTCGAATTTGGGATGTTTGGGATATTTTGAAAACTGCTTTGGGGTTTGGGCAAAATGTGACCCATCGCCGCTCTCAGTAATTGGCATATTTTCGGTATAAAAAGTCGTTATTTCAAACTGCGAACACGTGCAGAGAGTCAAAATTTGGCTCCAAAATATTGCTCACCACTTCACTGGCCTCACGATCAATATCTTATTCACACTGCACTCACAGTGACTTTTCACCGTACCAAAAGATTACTCTATTCTTTATAATATTTACTGTGAATGCACTCGCTTGATCACTGAACTTATCTTTAAATCTATACGTCCTCTTAAGGATATATCACTGGCAATCACTTCAAGTATACGAGATTATTCAGTACACAGGCATGTCATAGATAAATCATTGATCGAATCACAGGCATATATATATATATATATATATATATATATATATATATATATATATATAATATATATATATATATATATATATATATATATATATATATATATATATATATATATATATATATATATATATATATATATATATATATATATATATATATATATATATATATATATAATCATGGAGATCAATACACAGGCATTTATATCAATAAATCATGGAGATCAATACACAGGCATTTATATCAATAAATCATGGAGATCAATACACAGGCATTTATATCAATAAATCATGGAGATCAATACACAGGTTATATGAATAGATCATGGAGATCAATACACGGGCATTATATAAATTCTGGGCTCATAGCCTAACACCAAATCTGGTTTACTACCAATATATATAATAATAATAATCACAGGAAATGAATTGCAGTCACAGTAAATTCCTTAATGAATCCTGGTGCTTGCAGACACCCACACATAGACATATATGTAAATGATACTGTGAGTACTCTGGTAGCCTCACCACACACTGTGCTCTCTGTGACTTACTCAGGTGAGACTTGCTCACGACATATAAAATATTCTGACAAGTATCTATAGCAAACTAAAGGGGAAATGGGAGGGTAACTGTAAACACCTACTTTACCTATCCTAGGATGACAGTTGGGTTGTAGCTCTGGTCCAGGCTCTCGCCTTGTACACCCTCCAGAAACACAAGCCAACGTCATAGGATGTTCGCGTCTCGCCGCTTCCTGTACACTGCAGGTCCATGCTTCCCCTACAATACGTCGCTGGTTGAAGTCGGTCTCCTGGCCGTCAACTTTCCTCCCAACTACGGCAGCCAGCCTACGTCTCGGCGGTCGTCGTACGTTTCCCAAATAGTCCCTTGTCACTGTACTCCTAGAGGAACTGCCTCTCACCACTACGAAGTCACTGTGAAGTTATCAGCCGTCCCAGACGATACTGCTTAAGCTCCACATGCACAGCACCCGACTTCAGAGCACTTGAAGCTCACTACACTGTCAATTCCCTCGTCGTCTAGGTATGTCACTAGGTATTTGGGAAGACTTCTCGACGTGCTTGCATCGAACTGTTGACTCGTAGGGTTCCACGTAGGTAGGGTTACTGTCAAACTTGACAGGATCGTCGATCACTGATAACTTCACAGTGACTTCGTAGTGGTGAGAGGCAGTTCCTCTAGGAGTACAGTGACAAGGGACTATTGGGAAACGTACGACGACCGCCGAGACGTAGGCTGGCTGCCGTAGTGGGAGGAAAGTTGACGGCCAGGAGACCGACTTCAACCAGCGACGTACTGTAGGGGAAGCACGGACCTGCAGTGTACAGGAAGCGGCGAGACGCGAGCATCCTATGACGTTGGCTTGTGTTTCTGGAGGGTGTACAAGGCGAGAGCCTGGACCAGGAGCTACAACCTAACTGTCATCCTAGGATAGGTAAAGTAGGTGTTTACAGTTACCCTCCCATTTCCCCTTTAGTTAGCTATAGATACTTGTCAGAATATTTTATATGTCGTGAGCAAGTCTCACCTGAGTAAGTTACAGAGAGCACAGTGTGTGGTGAGGCTACCCAGAGTACTCACAGTATCAGTTTACATATATGTCTATGTGTGGGTGTGCAAGGACCAGGATTCATAAGGAATTTACTGTGACTGTAATAATTTCCTGTGATTATTATTATTATATATATTGGTAGTAAACCAGATTGGTGTAGGCTATGAGCCCAGAATTTATATAAATGCCCGTGTATGATCTCCATGATCTATTTATATAAATGCCTGTGTATTGATATCCATGATTTATTGATATAAATGCCTGTGTATTGATCTCCATGATTTATTGATATAAATGCCTGTGTATTGATCTCCATGATTTATTGATATAAATGCCTGTGTATTGATCTCCATGATTTATATATATATATATATATATATATATATATATGCCTGTGATTCGATCAATGATTTATCTATGACATGCCTGTGTACTGAATAATCTCGTATACTTGAAGTGATTGCCAGTGATATATCCTTAAGAGGACTTATAGATTTAAAGATAAGTTCAGTGATCAAGCGAGTGCATTCACAGTAAATATTATTAAGAATAGAGTAATCTTTTGGTACGGTGAAAAGTCACTGTGAGTGCAGTGTGAATAAGATATTGATCGTGAGGCCAGTGAAGTGGTGTATCGCAAACCAGTGGAGTCATAAGTATGCATGTGAATGTTAAATACAGTGTCTTGCGAAAAGTTAAATAAACGGGATCGCGACAGAATTAGAAAACAAGTACTAGTCTTTTCTCACGGTCGCGAGGGCCCCGATCAGCTGATATCTGACAGGTGACGCGAGGGGCTGCCGGATGTTGCCATATAAAATCAGGGTTTCTCTCCTTGGATACGGATTGTCAGTTTATTGTTATTAATTCATTACGTATGCGACAAATCTGATGTATACCCGTAATAATTGCAAATTCACATTAAATACATTATTTTCAATCAACCATTCGTACCTCGTTAAGTTAGCGAGTAAGATATTGATTAGGAGAGAAACCCTGTTTTTATTGCATATTTCGACGTTTCAGTCGGATTAGAGCGGTTTTAGCTATAATCAGACAAGTTGCCGTTGCCTCCTACGCATCAGCTCTAATGCGGCTGAAACGTCGAAACATGCAATAAAAACAGGGTTTCTCTCATGATCAATATATTGCTCGCTATTTTAACGAGGTACGATGGTTAATTGAATATATGTAGTGAATTCGTTCACTACATCCGAGAGCGGGGGCTCACTCCCGCCGTTTACCCGTTGGATATTTCTCTGTGCCAGAACATGGCCGGAGATTGGAGGAGGTCCAACGGGTAAACGGCGGGAGTAAGCCCCCACTCGCATGTAGTAAACGAATTCACTACATATACGATATATATGATGCAAACTCGTATTTAATTCCAAATGCACATTAAATACATTATTTTCAATCAACCATTTGTATCTCGGTAAAGTTGCGAGTAGGACATAGATTAGGAGAGAAACATTGTTTTGTTTGCATATTTCGACGTTTCAGCCGCATTGAGCTGTTTTAGCACTAATCAGACTCCGCATCAGCTCTAATGCGGCTGAAACGTCGAAGTATGCAATAAAAACAGGGATTCTCTCCTAATCAATATCTTACTCGCTATTGTAATGAGGTACGAATGGTTAATTTTCATAATGTATTAATGTGAATTAGCAATTAATTACGCATATATATCAGATTTTTCGCATATGTAATGAATTAATAACAATAAACTGGCAATCCTTAAAAACGTGGTAATACGACGAGATAGTTCATATTCGTTCAAATCACACAATCAATGTGGTTTCATTAGAATAACTGAAATGTTCCAGATTTTCTGTGTATGTTACAGAAAGAAGATGTACTGCAAAAACAGCTCTAATGCGGTGAAAACGTCGAAATATGCAATAAAATCAGGGTTTCTCTCCTTGGATACGGATTGTCAGTTTATAGTTAATAATTTATTACATAGCGAAAATCTGATGTATTCGCGTAATTATTGCAAATTCACACATAAATACATTATTTTCAATCAAACCATTCGTACCTCGTTAAATTAGCGAGTAAGATATTGATTAGGAGAGAAACCCTGTTTTTATTGCATATTTCGACGTTTCAGCCGCTTTAGAGCTGATGCGGAGAAGCCAACGGTAACTTGTCTGATTAGAGCTAAAACAGCTCTAATGCATACCTAATCCGCATCAGCTCTAATGCGGCGGAAACATCGAAATGTGCAATAAAAACAGGGTTCTCTCCTAATCAATATTTATTCGCTATAGTAACGAGGTACGAATGGTTGATGAAAAATAATGTATTATGTGAATTTGCAATTTACGCGTTATACATCAGTTTTGTCCCATATATAATGAATTACCAACAATAAACTGTCAATCCTTAAAAATTGGGAAATACGACGAGATAGTCATTTATTCCTTCAAATCACACAAATCAATGTGTTTTCATTAGAATTAACTAAAATGTTCCAGATTTTCCGTGTATGTTACAGAAAGAAGATGTACTGCAAAAACAGCTCTAATGCGGCTTAAAAACGTATGAAAAACGACGAGATAGTTCATTATTCGTTTAAATCACACAATCAGTGTTTTCATTAGAATTAACTGAAATGTTCCAGATTTTCGTGTATGTTAGAAAGAAGATGTACTGCAAAAACAGCTCTAATGCGGCTGAAACGTCGAATATGCAATAAATCAGGGTTTCTCTGCTTCGATACGGATTGTCAGTTTATTGTTATTAATTCATTACATATGCTACAAATGATGTATACGCGTAATTAATTGCAAATTCACATTAAATACATTATTTTCAATCAACCATTCGTACCTCGTTAAATTAGCGAGTAAGATATTCATTAGGAGAGAACCCTGTTTTATTGCATATTCCACGTTTCAGCCGGATTAGAGCGGGTTTAGCTCTAATCAGAGAAGTTGCCGTTGCCTCCTACGCATCAGCTCAATGCGGCTGAAACGTCGAAACATGCAATAAAAACAGGGTTTCTCTCATGATCAATATATTACTCGCTATTTAAACGAGGTACGACTGGTTAATTGAATATATGTTGTGAATTCGTTCACTACATCCGAGAGCGGAGGCTTACTCCCCCCGTTTACCCGTTGGACCTCCTACAGTCTCCGGCAATGTTCTGGCACAGAGAAAGCTCCATTATTATTGAAATACATTAATTTTGAAAATAATGTATTTAATGTGCATTTGCAATTAAATACGAGTTTGCATCATATATATCGTATATGTAGTGAATTCGTTCACTACATGCGAGAGTGGTGGCTTACTCCCGCCGTTTACCCGTTAGAGTAAACCATATTATTGGAGCC
>WNGS01119289.1:0-13496 GCA_020271785.1 Procambarus virginalis
GTCCTATCCTGAAGGGCGAGGCGATATCCTGGGGCAGTCCACAAGGAGGTATATAGGTGTACTCCACTTGACTGAATGTAGACCAAACTGCTAAACTAGGTGTTAGGTATCCCTGATTCCACCTGGGGAAATCATATTGCAACCTCCGCTAGAAGGAAATGAAATTCTCCAGACATAGGAGTGTCTGGCATAAGGTAGGGCAATGAATCTGTCCTCACTACTGGGAGACTTCAAGGGGAATTTGAGAGAAAGTGGAAATGGAAGCCGTTTCCTGCTAACGAGGAGGGACAGTGCACAGAGATACAGCAAATAAAGAAGTACAGCCTGCTAATCGAGGCTACACAAAGAACTTCTACCAGCAAGACGCCAAACATAATGGACCTAGAGGGGAGAGCACCACACACACCAGCCAGTGTCAAACTCTGCACATCTTACAAATTAAATATAACCCACAGACGATATCTTTAATTATCTATCTACATATGCTGACGACTTTTTTCAGCATATGTAGTTGTAACGGGAGTGGAAAAGAGGCAACCAGAACTTAAACCTTTCTACTCACTCAACCTAAAGGAGATTATAATGATACAACAAACAAAAAGACTGCAATTTACTTAGAAATGGTAACATTTTTGCAAGGAAAACCAGTTTGCTTGCAAAAACTGGACCCTTCAGAAAGATGCACAAGTCATATTGTTGGGATACCCAGGCGACTGAACACTAGATCCCATACTTGAACACAAGCAAATCTTGAATGCAGAACGATGGCTCACACATAGACAGAGTAGTGACACGTCAGGATCTAGTGATCGTAATGGGACATGCACCAGAAACATTCGCTGTTGGAAATTGGGGAATATTCCGACAAAGTACCATACGTCCCAGAATCCCTGCGCTGCTTCAGATGTCAAAAATACAGCCACTGTCAAACACACTGCACTGGGCAGGAGAGATGTGTACAGCCTGAGGCATCCAACATCCTGAGGCGTCGTCCTGGTGGTAGTCACAGGAGTAGTAGTGGAGGCATTGAGACTTGCGCGAGGGGGGCTATAATGGTGTCCAGGCCATTTGCTATGTATAATGCGTTCAGTTCACTGACAAAATGCTGGTTGTCTGGTCCGGCTAGCCTCACTGCTAGTGTAATAAGACCAGGGATAATGCCTGCAGGGGGCTGTGAAAGAGCCTGTGGGGCTTTGGGTCTCCCACTGTGAAAGCTGGGTCGCCCGGTGGAAGGAGCCACTATTTTGGCAAGACCGGAAAGTCTTCTGGTCGATTGCTGGGAGCTGAGGTGGTGGGTTGAACACCTGGGGCTCTGGTCACGGAGGTAGAAGAGTTGTTGCTCTTAGCTTCATAAGAACATAAGAACAAAGGCAACTGCAGAAGGCCTAATGGCCATACGAGGCAGCTCCTATTTATAACCACCCAATCCCACTCATATACATGTCCAACCCATGCTTGAAACAATCGAGGGACCCCACCTCCACAATGTTACGCGGCAATTGGTTCCACAAATCAACAACCCTGTTACTGAACCAGTATTTACCCAAGTCTTTCCTAAATCTAAACTTATCCAATTTATACCCATTGTTTCGTGTTCTGTCCTGTGTTGATACTTTCAATACCCTATTAATATCCCCTTTATGTCCATTCATCCACTTGTAAACCTCTATCATGCCACCCCTAACTCTTCGCCTTTAAGTGAATGCAACTTAAATGTCACCCCTAACTCTTCGCCTTTAAAGTGAATGCAACTTAAGCTTTGTTAATCTTTCTTCATATGAAATATTTCTAATTTGGGGAATTAACTTAGTCATCCTCCGCTGGACACGTTCCAGTGAATTTATATTCATTCTATAATATGGCGACCAAAACTGAACTGCATAATCTAAATGGGGCCTAACAAGAGCAAGATATAGCTTGAGAACCACACCAGGTGTCTTGTTACTTACGCTGCGATTAATAAATCCGAGTGTCCGATTTGCCTTATTACGAACATTCATGCATTGATCCTTTTGTTTTAAATTCTTACTAATTATAACTCCCAGGTCCCTTTCGCAATCCGACTTCGCAATCTCAACACCATCTAGCTCGTATATTGTAACGATCATCATTACCTAGCCTCAGAACTTTACATTTATCAGCATTAAACTGCATCTGCCAGTCCTTTGACCATTTCAAAACCCTATCTAGATCAACTTGAAGTGATTGCGAGTCCTCCTCCGAATTAATTCCCTACCGATTTTCGTATCATCGGCAAATTTGCAAATGTTGCTACTCAAACCTGAATCTAAATCATTATATATATTATAAACAACAGAGGTCCAGGACAGAGGATACCTTGAGGATACCTTGAGGTGCTTCCGGGCTTATCGTCCCCGCGGCCCGGTCATCGACCAGGCCTCCTGGTTGCTGGACTGATCAACCAGGCTGTTGGACGCGGCTGCTCGCAGCCTGACGTATGAGTCACAGCCTGGTTGATCAGGTATCCTTTGGAGGTGCTTATCCAGTTCTCTCTTGAACACTGTGAGGGGTTTGCCAGTTATGTCCCTTATGTGTAGTGGAAGCGTGTTGAACAGTCTCGGGCCTCTGATGTTGATAGAGTTCTCTCTCAGAGTACCAGTTGCACCTCTGCTTTTCAACGGGGGTATTCTGCACATCCTGCCATGTCTTCTGGTCTCATGTGATGTTATTTCTGTGTGCAGGTTTGGGACCAGCCCCTCTAATATTTTCCACGTGTAAATTATTATGTATCTCTCCCGCCTGCGCTCAAGGGAATACAGATTTAGGCTCTTTAGTCGGTCCCAATAGTTTAGATGTTTTACCGAGTGGATTCTAGCAGTAAAGGATCTCTGCACGCTCTCCAGGTCAGCAATTTCACCCGCAGTGAAAGGGGCTGTCATTGTGCAGCAGTACTCCACTCTAGAGAGCACAAGCGTTTTGAAAAGTGTCATCATCGGTATAGCATCTCTAGTGTGAAAAGTTCTTGTTATCCAACCTGTCATTTTTCTTGCAGTTGTGACGGCTACTTTATTGTGTTCTTTAAAGGTAAGGTCTTCCGACATGAGTACACCCAGATCCTTTACATTGCCTTTTCGTTCTATGTTATGATTTGCCTGAGTTTTGTACGTGGTTTCAGTTTTTATATTTTCATTTTTTCCATAGCGCATGAGCTGGAACTTGTCTTCGTTAAACACCATATTATTTTCTGTAGCCCATAGAAAGACCTGATCTACATCTGACTGGAGGTTCGCCGTGTCCTCTATGTTGCCTACTCTCATGAAGATCCTAGTGTCATCTGCAAAGGATGATACAGTGCTATAGGTTGTGTTCTTGTCTATGTCCGATATAAGGATGAGAAAAAGTACTGGAGCAAGCACAGTACCCTGGGGGACTGAGCTCTTAACGGTTGACGGGTTGGATTTTATTTTGTTGACTATTACACATTGGGTTCTGTTGGTCAGGAAATTGTAGATCCATCTGCCTACTTTTCCGGTAATTCCTTTTGAGCGCATTTTATGGGCAATAACACCATGGTCACATTTATCAAAAGCTTTTGCAAAATCTGTGTAAATTACATCAGCGTTTTGTTTGTCTTCCATAGCATCTAATGCCATATCATAGTGGTCCAGCAACTGCGACAGGCAAGAGCGCCCTGTTCTGAAACCATGTTGTCCGGGGTTATGGAGATGCTGTGATTCCATGTATTTTGTGATCTTACTTCTTAGCACTCTCTCAAAAATTTTTATGATGTGCGATGTTAGTGCTATCGGTCTGTAATTTTTTGCCTCTGCCTTATTTCCTCCTTTATGAAGTGGTGCTATCTCTGCTGTTTTTAGTATATCAGGAATAACGCCAGTATCTAGGCTTTGTCTCCACAGAATGTGAAGGGCCTGCGATAGTGGTTTTTTACAGTTCTTGATGAATATGGAGTTCCAAGAATCCGGGCCTGGTGCGGAGTGCATAGGCATACTGTTTATGGCTTCTTCAAAATCCAGTGGGGATAGGGTGACGTCTGATATATGATTTGATGTTGGTATCATATCCATGAAAAATTCATTTGGGTTATCGATCTTTAGTGCGTTTAATGGCTCGCTGAAGACAGAGTCGTATTGCTTCCTCAGTAGCTCGCTCATTTCTTTGTTGTCATCGGTGAAAGTTCCATCTTCCTTTCGCAGGGGCCCGATACTAGATGTGGTTTTTGATCTTGATTTTGCATAGGAGAAAAAATATTTCGGGTTTCTCTCTATTTCACTGATGGCCTTTTGCTCTCTTTCCCTCTCCTGCGTTTTGTATGATTCTTGTAGCTTGAGTTCAATTTTTCCTATTTCGCTACCTAACCTTCTTCGCCGTTCCTGAGATAGGGTGCGACTCTCAAGTTGTACCGCGATTCGTTTTCTTCGCCTATATAGGGAACGACGTTCTCGTTCCAATCTGCATCTCTTCCTCTTTTTTCTTAGGGGGATGCGGTTTGTACATATTTCTAGTGCTACTGAGCTTATTTTTTCCAGGCACTGGTTCAGGTTCGCATTTCCTAGCTGTTCTTCCCAGTTTATTTCTGTGAACTCCTGGTTTATTTGCTCCCAGTTTATCTGTTTATTATTGAAGTTGAATTTGCTGAAATCTCCTCCACCGGGAATCTGGACTGGTTTGAAGGTCTATTCCCCATGGTTGTCATAACTTAAATTAAGTTGTGATCTGAGTAACAGGTATTTGTAATCATTATGTTCCTGATCAATTCATCATTATTAGTGAAAATGAGGTCCAGCGTGTTCTCCTTCCTGGTTGGTTCTACTATTTGCTGGTTTAAGGCAAACCTGTCGCACATCCGTAGCAGGTCATTTGCATGTGCCTGTTCATTAAGGCTACTTCCTGGTATTCTTTCTGATATTACTGTATTAGCCAGGTGCTTCCATTTCAGGTGCCGTAGGTTGAAGTCCCCAAGCAGAATGATGTTCGGAGCTGGATTTGTGAGGTTTTCCAAGCAGTGTTCTACTTTCATTAGTTGGTCTTTAAACTGCTGAGGGTTTGCCTCCGGTGACTTATATACAAGGACAATAACTACATTTATAATCTCTATTTTGATTATCAGCACTTCCACCATATCATTCGAGGTGTTTAGCAGCTCAGTACAGATGAGTGTGTCTTTGATGTATAGGCTTGAGGCACTCCACTTACAACATTTTCCCACTCTGACTTGACTCCATTTATAGTAACTGTTTCCTTTGGTATAGCCATGCCCTAATCCAGCTTAATATAGCACCCCCAATACCATGAGCCTCTATCTTTTTAATCAGTCTTTCATGTGGCACTGTGTCAAAAGCTTTGCTAAAGTCAAGGTACACAACATCACAATCCTTACCACTATCAACTGCTTCAACTATGCTAGAATAAAAAGATAACAAATTTGTTAAACATGAACGGCCATTTATAAAACCATGTTGCGACTCAATTATTAATTTGTTTTTAAAGATGAAGACGAATTTTATTTGCTATTATAGATTCGAGTAACTTTCCCACAATAGACGTTAGGCTAATTGGTCGATAGTTAGACGCAAGTGATCTATCTCCTCTCTTAAAAACTGGTATCACATTAGCAACTTTCCAAAACTCTGGCACTCTGCCTGACTCTATTGATTTATTAAATATGATTGACAGTGGGTCACAAAGCTCCTCTTTGCATTCTTTCAGCACTCTGGCAAACACTTCATCCGTGTGGTAAAAACTCCAGGCAGTATATCTCCTTTTAATTGACTTCAATAAAATAAAGTTTATCTTATTTTTTCTTAGTAGGTAAGAAATTGAGTGGACTGTATGTACTTGTTAAAACTGGCTGAAATTATTCTCACACAAATTGGAGGGACAATTTGTAGCTTAAACCACTTTGTAATGGCTCCTTCTTAAACTACAAATTGTTTACCTAAGTTTAATTATATTATTTTATCATACCACATATGGTGGTCTAATCTACTATTATTTCAACAATTATTACTAGTTATGAATATTACTACTACAATAACTAGAATGGCCTTATCTGAGCCTGTAGTAAGGGCCTGCTAAGGTTGTGTCATGTTAGCATCTATGTGGGTGTGGCCCTGTGCCTCATGGTGCCAATGGCGGCTGTGGAGGCCTTCAAGGCTGGCAACAGCTAGGTACATGTGCATAGTTCTACTGCTCAGCTACTTGCTGCTCCAAGTCACAATTTTACCTGTATGGGATGCAAAGAGTTAGTACATTTCCCTAAACATATCAATACAGGTATAACATGGTATGTGAAGGCTGTAAAAATGGGGTACACGTACATGGTGTTGGTGTTCATATATCATAACCGACTTATACCCTTTGATATTAAGCAGTGCACTAGAATAATAAACAAATACTTGGTAAGCCGGATACAATCGTTGTTGATAGGCTGTGTTGCTGGTTGTTGACACGTTAATGGGGTGTCTAGGTGTTAAACCAACTCTGGAGCCATGTGCAGCGTAAGGCTGCTTTGTTATTGTTTTCGTGTGAGCGTGGCGTCTGTAAGAGACGCTCTCCTTCCCTTGTTCCAATATTGTGGTTCTACTTCTAAGTTAAATTTACGTTAACAAGGGAATCAAGCTATATTTTGGTGTTAATAATTATATTCAGTCTTATGAACACTTTATTCAATTTAGACATTAAACTGTTGTATGAACAGTGGTTTAATAATGTAAATATACGTCGACGTCGATGACGTCACGGAGTCTCCCATTCTCTAATTTTAAGAGGATACTGTTAAGGGAAGACTATACTATTTGTGTGTCGGTTTCCCGACATAATTCCGGGGGGGAAGAACACGGGTCGAAGTCCCGGTAAGGACTGCGATCACTTTATTCTTCTCCTTCAGAATTATAATGCTGCTTTAATTTGAGTTTACATTGTTGAGCTGCAGTCCTTTGGGGACGTATGTCCCGTACTGGCGTATCGGGTGCTGGAAGTCGCTGTACGTCTTCGTTCCTGGCCAGTTCTAAAGGAACTAATTTCTCTAAAGTTTTGAGAGTAGTGTTGCCTCGGCATTTCACTTTCACTATTCTCAAGATGCCCTGGCTGTCTGGATGAACAGAGACTATTTGACCTAAAGGCCACTCTGAGCGTGGTCCATCACTATCCACCAGAACTATGTCACCAGGGTTCAAGTTAATTCTGTTGTAGGGGTTGTTTGCCCCGTAATGATACTCTCTCAGAGCTGTAAGGTTCTCGAGTCCATACGTCATTCCACCGACTTATCACCCTTGATAGATGTTTGAAACGTTGAACCAAATCACTCTCTTGGACATATGAAGGATCCTCTGGTTCCTCGTCCGTAAGGGACACAAGTGTTTTGAGAGGTCTACCATACATCAAATGAGCTGGACTTAATGGTTCACGCTGCAAAACATCATCAGAGAGGTAGGTAAGTGGTCGGTTATTGACTCGTGCTTCTATCTCTATGGCTACTGTTTGAAGCTCCTGCAGGTCAATCTTTTGGCGGTGTAGGGTTTTCCGTAGAGAACGTTTTACCGTACCAACCATGCGTTCATAGAAGCCTCCGTGCCATGGTGCTCTGGGAGGTATGAATTTCCAATGGCACTGCCGTTGATTTAGGGCTGTGCGTACCTTTGGATGTGTCCAGATTTTCCTCAGACATGCTTCTCCTGCCACTAAGTTGGACCCATTGTCTGAGATCATTAACTTAGGACAGGATCTACGTGAAGCAAACCTGCGGAAAGCCTGTAAGAATGCTTCGGCACTCATATCGGGAGTCACTTCTAGATGGACTGCCCTTGTTGTGGCACAAGTAAAAAGACAGATGTAAGCTTTTACTGGTTTCTTGTCTTTAGTGCCTGTAAGTGTTAGTGCTCCTGTGAAATCTACTCCTGTTGTCTCAAAGGGACGAATATGTACGACTCGCTCCTTCGGAAGTGGAGGAGGGCCAGGATATGGACACACTCTGGCCTCGTATCTCTGGCAAACAACACAGGATTTGATTATTGATTTTACTGTCTGTCTACCTTGGGGTAGCCAGTACTGTTGTCTTAAGTCTGTGAGAGTATCTAATACCCACCATGCAGAGTGCAGTATTTGTGTATATGTAACACAATTAGTTTGCTTACTATGTGGTGACGAGGGAGCAATATTGGATTTTTTTCTTCCAAATCTGTCAGCGTGCTGTAAGCGGCCTCCGCATCTGATTGTTATAATTGTCAGTGTCTAACCAGAGACCCAGATCACGTTGTAGCTTCTTTGGAACATTGTCAAATTCTGTCCCGAATGTGTCGATCTGAGCTCTTTTGACCCAATACCTTAGGGCACTAGGGAATTTATGTTTGATTCCTATTTTCTTTAGAAAATCAAACACTACTTGGGTGACACCTATAAGTTTGTTCAGTTCAGAGTACCGAGTAGGATCAATTACCAAAGTCCGAGGTGGTTCTGGGTTCTCAGTGGGAACAGTAACATTGGTCACAATGACTTGTGGCTTTTGTTCAGGCCACTGGTCGCTGATTAGCCACTGAGGTCCATTGAACCACTTCTCTGCCTTTGTTAATTGCCGTAAAGTCAGTCCTCGGGAGAGATAGTCAGCTGGATTCTCTTTTGTGGGTACATATCTTAGTTTATACCCTGCTGACAACTCTCGTATTTCCTTAACGCGGTTACTTACGTAAGGATTCTTACTGTTATTGTTCTTAACCCACTGTAGTACTGCCTCATTATCTGACCAAACTACTGTTTCTTTAAAGTGGATGTGGCGTAAGGCCTTGATCAAATAATGAGCCAATCTTACTCCTAACAGTAAGGCTGTTAATTCCAGTTGTGGCTGTGATCTTTTCTTTAAAGGTGCCACTCTGGCCTTTGATGTGAGCAAATTGGCTTGCCCATTTGAGACCAGGTAAGCTACTGTTCCATAAGCCTTTCCTGAGGCATCACAGAATACATGTAGCTTAATTGGTTCTTTTTCATTTACTACTGTGTTCCTAGGGAACTTGACAGACTCTAGGGTACTTAAATCTTTTACTAACCCTTGTCATTTTTCTTGTAGGGCAGGTGTTAGAAGATCATCCCAGCCTATCTTTTGTTGCCAACATTCCTGTATTATCAACTTCCCATTAATCAGTACTGGGCTTAATAGTCCTAATGGGTCGAAGGGTTTGCTGACTTGTGATAGTAATTTTCTCATTGTTAAGTTAATGGTATCAGGCTCCACTGACTTGATTGTCAACTGATCTGTTGTCGTGTTCCATTCGATACCTAGTACCTTTGTCATCTCGGGTACCTGGTAATCGGGAAATTCAGTTGAGATCAGTTGATTTAATTTTTCATTGTTAGAGACCCAAGATTGGAGAGGCATATTGGCTCCCATTAATTCTCGATTGACCTCATGGTATATGTCCAACAGTTTACTTTCACTGTTGGTTGTACCTTGAAAATTATCCACATACAGGTTTTTGCTAATTTCCGTCTTGTTTGGGCTATTGGACTTCAAGTGCGTATCCAAGGTAGCTTGGAGCAGAAAAGGAGATGACGTGGCGCCAAAAAGGACAGAGGCAAACCGGTAAGTGATTAATTCACTGTTCGGATCGTTAGGATCCTTAATCCATAGGAACTTTGTGTAGTTCCGGTCTTCTTCTTGAAGACCTACCCTAAGGAATGCCTTGCTGATGTCGGCCGTATATGCACAAGTCCCAATACGGAACTTTAACAGCACGTCGTAAAGCCTTTGTGTTAGGCTAGGGCCAGTTTGAAGACAGTCGTTTAACGAAACACTACTCGGCCTCATTTTAGCACTGTGTTACGAACAATAGTGGGCTTGCTATGGGGAACTGGTACTATTAAGGGGTAAGGGTAAGTAGACTAGAGGTATCAAGATATGGGAGAAACAAAAGGCCCGGCCCCCAAAGTAAAATATCCACAATAATAAATGCTTGCTACTAAACTTGGTTAGTCTAGGAATAGATTATTGTACTCCCACACAGGAACAAGGGATACTCTGTTCAAACTTACTTATTTATTAACCCCTTAACACCCCCCATACACAATCACACCAATAACAATTTAATACTAACTTTACCACACAATCTTATGTTAAAAGCCTTGGTCCACATAAGCAGGATACAAGGTTTACACTGGAACAAGCTAGGGTAAAGCTCTACTATAACACACTGGAGTCAGCTTAGGGTAGGGGCCACGTGGTTACACTGGGACCCCAGTTAGCCTAGCAGGTAAGATAAAAACTTTTAAATATACTTACTACACCCCAGGTATACTACTCTACACATAGAACGATAGGTATGCCACAATATAACCATAAAAATAGCAAAGAAAACTTAACCAGACGAAGATACAGAAATAAATAAATAAGAGGAGGGAGAGGCACTTCCTTCCACCACAACCAGTCAGCCGAGAAGGCCCGCGAGTCTCTCGTCTCCCTCTCCGAAAGCTATGCTGCCGGCAGACTGTTCAACTAATCATACCGGTGCCCGATACTAAATTTACTCAGGTTTACTTTACAAATGATTAGACAGTATTAGTAAACATAGTTGGTGCCTATTTTATTATTTAATAATCAACCCCAAGCTCAATCTTTAAATACTCTTCGAGAGACAAGACTAATCTTACGACTGGCAGGGAAGATATGCCAAATGCCACTCGCAATGCGTTTTTACTCTATGGTAGCTCAATAAGCTCACATTTTGACCTCTGGTTTCCCTCTAAAGAACCCAGAGTCGTAACACTCCTCCCCCCTTCAGAGAAAAAAAAATGTGACTACTAGAATAGTAGTCATATTTTTTTTGTAAGAGTATACAGAATAAAATGGACATCCATGACATAATAGAAAATCAACCAAACAACAATTTCTGTCAAAAAAATTACAAGGGAATCCTCTGAAAGAAAAAACATACACAAAACAAAAAAAAAAAAGGAAGTAAATAATTGGACACGGGATATTTAATGTCACAGGAGAACCTAAAAAAAAATAACTAAAGCATGACATTTGGTATGGCTTCCTGCGGCTCAGATGAATGTTACTCAGGCAAGCGGGACAGAGCGTCGGCTATCACATTGAGCCGGCCCGGTAGGTGGATAATAGATAGATTAAAGTCCTGTAGGTACAATGCCCACCTGAGGATGCGTTTATTTTTCTGCTTCATCTGATTCATGAAAACTAATGGGTTATGGTCCGTGTACACTTCTACTATATTACCTGTGAGGTACACTTCGAACTTTTTGCAAGTTAGCACTAGCGCCAACGCCTCTTTTTCTATCACCGAATAATTGCGCTGCGCCTTGTCAAATTTCACAGAGTAATAATATACTGGGTGTTCCACTTTATCATCCCCAGTTTGCAACAACACTGCACCAGCACCCGAGTCAGACGCGTCAACTTGAATTTTAAACGGACGGTCGAACCTTGGACTAGCAAGCACTGGGGCGGAAGCTAAGATCAATTTCAAGTTTTTAAATGCCTCTGCACAGTCCGATGACCACTTAAATTTAACGGCCTTCCGCAACAAATCTGTGAGAGGAGTGGCCACACTGGAAAAGTTCTGACAAAAGCGTCGGTAGTACGCACACATACCGATAAATCGTTGAATGTCCTTTTTAGACCTGAGCACTGGATAGTCCAGAATAGCACTAATTTTGTCTTGTCGAGGTAACACTTTTCCTTGGCCCACTTCATAACCGAGGTACGTCACTGTGCCTTGGCCAAAATGACACTTTTTAGCATTTAAGGTTAGATTTGCATGTTTCAACACTGTGAACAACTGGCGTAACCTAGCTATGTGGTCAGCCCAATTAATATCAAAGAGCACAATATCATCTAAATACGCCCGACAATTTGGCACATTAGCGAGCAAAGAGTTCATTAGCCTCTGGAACGTGGCAGGGGCATTACGCAAGCCGAATGGTAACACTTGATACTCAAACACACCCTCGGGTGTCACAAACGCCGTTAGTTGTTTAGCACGTTCAGTGAGAGGGATTTGATAGTACCCTCTCGAGAGATCGAACTTAGATACATACGTGGCGTTCCCGATTTCGTCGATACAGTCCTCGAGACGTGGCAACGGATAGGCGTCCACTATGGTCGCCTTGTTGAGCTGCCGATAATCGGTGCATAATCGCCAGGAGCCATCTGGTTTGGGGACCAAAAGGCAGGGCGAGCACCAAGAGCCCTGGCTCGGCCTGATGAGGCCGTGCTGGAGCAAGAAGTCGACCTCCTTACGGACGATGGCCTTCTTTTCCGGACTCATCCGATAGGGTTGAAGGCGAATGGGGGTGTAGTCCGTCAACTCGACATCATGGTAAATGGCATCAGTCTGGGTCGGGACCTCCCCGAACAGACTGGAGAATTCGTCAAGCAACGACTGCACCTCGTCACGTTGGGACATCTGCAAATGGGACAGTCCCTCCTCCACAGCATTCACAGAACTAGAATTATTGAGAATGAGATTAGTTGGGTCCCCAGAACAATCATCCCCTCCCTCACTGGAAATGGAAACATTGGTTAGTGCAATGGGCCTGGGGCCCTGGAACTTCTTCAGCCGATTCACGTGTACGAGCATTACCTGTTTACGCTTATCAGAGTGTCTCACTTTGTACGTGAGGTCCCCAGTCTTCTCTGTCACAATGTAGGGGCCCTCGTACTTGTGGGACATAGTGCTCCCCAGTCGAGGCTTTAGTACCAGGACAGGGTCACCGGGCTGAAATACCCGCAACTTAGCCTTGGCATCGTTCCGTTCTTTCATATTCTCTTGGGCCTTCCCAAGATACTTTAGTGCCGCAGCCTTGCAGTCCTTGAGTCTCTGGTGTTGCGCAAAGAAAGCCGAACCTTCGGTTAACGTTACGTTCCCTAACAGATTCTCCTGTAACATTTGCAAGGGTCCACGAACTTTATGGCAAAGACTAACTCAAAAGGAGAGCAACCCAGTGGACTTTGCAACCCCTCCCTAGCAGCAAACAAAACATACGGCAAGTTCTCGTCCCAGAAGGTAGGGAACTCTCGCACGATGTCTTCAACATGCTTCAGAGTTAGATGGAACCTTTCAATGACCCCCTGACTCTGTGGATGGTATGGGCTGGAAACCTAACCTTAGAGTATTCCATGGTCCTTACAAAATTGTGCAAAAATATCAGACTTAAGTAGTTAGTACCATTGTCAGCTGCACAACCCGAGGCAGTCCAAAAGTGGAAAAAAATTGCAACATACGAGCAACAACAGTCTTTGCTCGGATGTTCCTTACAGCAAAAGCCTCTGGGTAACGAGTCGTGATACACATCATCGTAATAGATAAATATTACCAGACTTAGTTCTAGGTAGTGGACCAAAACAGTCCATTACCACATGAGAAAATGGTTCCTCCGGCACGACAATAGGCTTAAGAGGAGCTTTAGGTGGAGTCTGGTTTGGTTTCCCAACAAGTTGACATGCAATACATGCATTACAAAATTTTGCCACATCGCTTTTCAGCTTGGCAGAAAAAGTACTTGCAGAT
>WNGS01119296.1:0-23194 GCA_020271785.1 Procambarus virginalis
TTATGATTTAGTGTGTCATACGGGAAAACTAGAGAAAAGTTTGGGGTATGCACGTCGCTCTGAAATCTATGGACAGAAATTAGTTCTCGTTTCTCTGCATACTTTCAGGGGTGTACAACTCAGTTATATGTGGTACAGCAATCTGTTCGGCAGGTTGTCTGGGAAATTATCAGGGAAGGACGCTTACTGATAATTTCGGAGGTCACTACGAGGTGCCTCGAGTTCTAGGTTTTAACGGGAAGGTCGCAGACGGCGTACTGACGCCTAGAGTGTGGCTGAGTTATCATCATAGAGGGGGTCATGTCATGTTTGCAGCGAGGCTGACCTCAAACATTCAAGTCGTGAATTGTGTCTTAGGGAGGGACGGCGCTAGTGTTGGATGTCTGTCCCCAGTGTACCCCTTACCTCGGATTCAGGAAATTATAGATCAGTTCGCGGCAGCCAAGTATTTCTCGACTCTGGATGCTAAGTCAGCATATTGGGCCATTCCGGTTGCAGTTAGGGACCGTGAGAAAACAGCGTTCTCTGATGGGGTTCACCAGTTTCAGTTTAAGCGCATGCCTTTTGGGCTCAAGACAGCCCCTTCTTCATTTCAGAGGGCTATTAACTTCATCCTCAGCCCTGTGTTAGGTAGACATTCATTAGCATACCTGGATGACGTGGTTATTTACTCCAGGTCGTTTGATGAACACCTTCGGGACTTGACTGAGACACTTTCATTGTTAGACAAGGCAGGGTTCAAATTAAATATTAACAAGTGCACCCTGGCATCTCAGAAATTCAAGTTTCTGGGGTTCCAGGTGAGCACAGATGGCATCCGCCCTGACCCAGACTCATGCCGCGCCATTGCTGAGATGCCCAGGCCTAGGTCAGCAAGGGATGTGCGCCGGTTTCTGGGAGCAGCCGGATACTTCCGCCGCCATATTGAGGGGTTTGCAAGTATACAGCGCCTTTAACTGACCTTGTAAAGAAGAATGCTAAATTTATGTGGACATTAGAACATGATGAGGCTTATACTAAACTCAAAAGTCAATTAATTACCGCCCCAGTATTAGCTGTGCCTGACTTTGATAAGGAGTGGGAGGTGCATACAGACGCTAGTGGTGTTGCCATAGGAGGGTGCTTAATGCAGCGTGATTCAGAGAACCATCCTCACCCTGTGGCGTATTTCAGTAGAAAAGTGAAGGGACCTGAGGTTAGATACTCAGCAACAGACAAGGAAGCACTTGCTGTGGTTGAAAGTGTTCGTTATTTTGAGCCTTACCTATTCCAACGTCATTTTGTTATTTTCACAGATCACAGAGCTCTCACTTATATATTTAAAAAGAAAACAAAGTGTCCCCGGATGTCTCGTTGGTCTCATGAGCTGTCAGCTCACTCGTTTCAGATCCTGTATAAGCCTGGTCCATCTCACGTTGTGCCAGACACCTTGAGTAGGAACATCGCGTCAGTTAACGTAAATGTCAACATTGAAACTATTGCAAGTGATAAAATGAGAGAATTTCAAATGGGAGAACAGCGATGGAAGGAAATAATTGAATATTTGGAGGGTGGTAAATACCCTATGAAGAAAGGTAACTTTCCCCTGCAACATTTTGACCTGCAGAAGGGTGTCCTATACTATGTTAACGACATGAAAGATCGTGCGGTTTATCAGTTAGTCATCCCCGACGCGTTAAGATCATCGGCCGTGAAACTCGCGCATGCATCTAAGATCGCTGGTCACCCTGGGGTCTTTAAGACCTATATGAGAGCAAAAACTTTATTCTATTTTCCTGGGATGTTATCTTATATAACTAAGTTTGTTAAATCTTGTGCCAACTGCCAACGACGAAAAGGTACCCCTAAGGTACAAGCGCCACTACAAGAGTTCCCTGAAATTTTTGAGCCTTTAGATCGTGTGGGAGCAGATTTGATTGATTTACATAGTAGTCATTCGGGTAATCGCTACGTGTTGGTTCTAGTGGACCATCTGTCCCGGTTCACTACCTTGGTTGCTCTTCCTCGTAAGGACGCGCAGACTGTTGCAGACGCTTTCTTAAGTAAATTTGTCACTGTGTTTGGACCACCTAAAGTATTAGTATCTGACAGAGGTCAAGAGTTCGTTGGTAACACTTTTAAAGAAGTTTGTAAAATTTTAGAAACTACAACAGCCCTCACGACTGCTTACCATCCGCAAGCAAACGGTATGACTGAAAGAACCAATCGTACAATCAAGGATATGCTAGCAATTCTTGCAGAGAAAGATGCTGCCACCTGGGATGAACAACTCCCCTATGTTCAACTAGCCTTGAACACTGCCATTCATCAGTCAATTAACACTCAACCACTGCTGCTTTTCACGGGGCGCTCATGTAATTTCCCATCAGGTCTGCTTAACAGACACGAGATTGTGTACGGTGAGGATTATCCTTCAGAAATCCTCTCTAAAATGCGAAATGCTTGGAGGATTGCCGCTGAGGCTTCTAAGACTGCGAGGAGCCGGTATGCGCACTATTATGATAAGAAGGTTCAACCGTTGACACTTAGAGAGGGAAGCTTGGTTATGAGGTTAAATGAAAAGGCACCTGCCAATCAAAGTAGGAAGCTAGCACCTAGATGGCGTGGACCATACAGAGTAATTAAGAAGCTTGGACCAGTTAATTTTCTGATCAGGGGAATTTTTGATGACCAGGGTGACACAACTATTCATGTCAACAAATTAAAGTGTTACGTTGCCAGGGAGGAACTGGAACTGCCTTCAGCGATTCCCATTCCTGACCCTTCTGAGTTGACTGACCCAGCTGGGATTGCCCAGGAAGGAGAGGAGGACCTTCTGTCAACTCTCATTGGTACCCAGGGTCAGCCTTGTCACCCTATGTTAACGAGGTCACGGGCGAGGCAGGGAGAGTTTTAGTAAGTTGTCTTGCCCCTTAGCAGTTTTTATCAGAGTTCTTAAACTGGCAATTGTTTTGAGATTTTGTCATGGAATGTATTCAGAGTTCATGCCTTACCTACTCTTGGGCTGTACCCTGTCACCAAAGCCCAGGGGAGAGTCCTTGTTTCCGCCAGTCGGAGTGTTAATCTGTCTTCCCCAGGTCTGCTTGTCCACACCGCTCTGTCCCCGGTACCTGCTACTCGTGAACCAACATTGAGGCCAGAGGGGTCACCCCTCTGGTACAGTGGAGAGGGGGTTACGTTACACCCCACCCCCTCCCAACAATCCCAGTAACCCCACCACACGGTTACCTGGGAGGGTGATAGTTACACCATTCACCCAGCCGACACCTCTCACCACACGAGGTTGTCCAAGCCAGAGTTCAAGCCAGCAGAGCACAGCTGTCCAGATGTCAACGTACCATGGTGGGCCCCAGTCTTGCAGTTCATCATCAGAAGCACCCACCTGCCTGCTGCGACACACCGTGCAGGCACACCGGAAGTGGAGGCGCGAGGTCAACAAGCGGGTATGCCGGCAGCAGTCACCTATCAGTTCCCCTCGTCCTTGGGGATGCCACATCACTGACTCCACCAAGATGCGCAACGAGGCGGTCACATTCCAACGGCACCTCCCTACTGAGTGTGTTTGACTCGCCAATAGGGTGCACGTTTCGCACCATCGGCCCAAGGTCAGGCACATTAGGGCATGCGCGATAAGGCGTACCGGCTCAGTAGAATGTGACACAAGCAACGCCTGTACAGTGATGGGTCCCAGGAGCTGAAGTCGGGATCCACCTGGCCTGCCGCCACGCCACCCACGCCTCAAAACCTGCACCTGCTTACTTCTGTTGCAAGACTTCGTTGACGTCACACTCTCTGCCCTGCTGTCACGACTCCTGCTCTGTAGCTGCTGTCACTCATCATCGACCTTCAGCTTCAAGCAACTGGATGTGAGATGTGCTTCCATACATCTCTCCCAACACCGTTCACCTGTGACCGGCCACGTCCCCGGCCGCGGTCACTCGCCGCTGCTCTTCACGCCACCACCTTCGAGCAGTTGGGCAGCTGGACGAGGAGTCTGTCACCAGTAGACTCGCTCCGTCACCAGACGTACCCCAGAGCTGTTGCAAGAAGATCTCAGGGTATATGCAGGCATCATCGACGGGCAGACGCTGGACCTTCAACAGATCTCCAACATCAGATCTCCAACATCAGATCTCCAACATCAGATCTCCAACATCAGATCTCCAACATCAGATCTCCAACATCAGATCTCCAACATCAGATCTCCAACTTCAGGTCTCCAACATCAGGTCTCCAACATCAGGCCACCACGCGAGAGTATAATGGATGCGCAATAGGAAACGCGTATATCAACATGAACATTGATGTGTCAAGATTTACGAATGATGGTTCAGAGAAATGACTCTATTATTAACGGTGTCAAATAGTTTTGTCGAATCAGTTGGAAAAGTGTTACATTTATGTGGATGTAAAAGAAACTAGACCTAGAAAAGTGGTCCTAGACAGTGATCTTAGCTGGATGACTTGGGTCTCTAGCACTAACTTTATCGTGAAATTTATTATTATTTTATTTCATGTATGTGTCTATGTGATAAGTCTGTCCTGGTGATGAGTGTCCAGGTTCCCTGTTTGGTACCAGTGTATGGGTACATATGTTTTTTTTAATATTTGCATGCCTTTTTTTCAATAAAATGTTGTAATGTTAAGAAATGTTTCTGTTGTGGTAAGAGGTAGTCTTACTTTCAGTGTGTGCAGGGTGCATGGAGATTGACCCTGGCACTGTTGTCTTGTGCGGTATTGGATTGGCCGACAAGTGTTCTGTAACGTACGGTTCTGTTGCAGAGTTTTGATGTCAGTTGTTTTTGTAACCATGTTTTATAACTTGTATACTCATAGGTTTGGCTGTGGGTCATGAGGTACCCAGCAGAGGTTTAGGGTATGTACTTAGGTATAATGTTACCTGTTATTTAATTACTTCATTTTTTATGTTAGAATAGGAATGTTACATATATTTTCATGTTGTTGATCATTTTATTTGTGTATGTTTTGTTCTTCAGATCTTCTGAGGAAGGCTTGCTAGCCTGCCTAGTGTGCAGGCAGGATGTGTCATTGGATCATAGTATTCTTTATTGTCATGTATTAACTCATGTATTATGTAGCCTTGTATTACTTGTATTTTTAACGTTATATGATTTTTAGTTCTAAGTTTCCTGTTCCATTTGGGATATTTTTTTTATTTTTTTTATATATCATGCTAGTTTTAAGGCGATTTTGTTTGGGTCTTCCAGCCTTCAGGGGAAGCCTTGCTGGACTGCCTTGTGTGCAGTCGGGATTTGTCTTTTTTATATACTTTTGTCATATTATGATGTATGAGGGTGTCATTGCTGGTACTTTGCCAGGATTTTTTTTGTACTTTTGTTTCTTCCATTTTACATTTATGTATTGTTCTTACTGAAGTGTTACTGTATAATGTACTTTGCATCATGTTAATTTAGTTAGTTTACTTTTATCAAAATGTCACTGGCAATTTTTTTTATTTTTCTCTTTTAGGGTTAAGTTGTGGTATTTGGGATGAGTTAGGATAAGACAAAATTGTGCTTAATTTCATACACACGATTTTGTCTTAACTCCGGGGAAAGGGAGCTGTAACACCCATGACCCCCCCCCCCCTAGAGTTCTCAACCAGGGAAGTCTGCTCCAAGAGGTCAGCCCAGATGACCTCCGGTTTTCTTGTATGTTGATTAAAAATTCCTGGGTTAGTCTTATTCAGCAAAGTTTCAAGTATGTAATATTTCATGATACTCTTGTCAACAGGGTAAGGGAGTAGACTCCAGATCCTCATGTGTAAACATGCTTGGATTTCCCCCTTTTACCAGGTCAAGGTCAGCCACACACGTAATTAATAAGTCCTCTCTTGAAACAGTTTATGGTTTATGTCAAACAAGTTAATGATAAATTCTTGAGTGTGCACGTGTGGCCGCCTCTTATTTCTTGGTGTAGGTATCACAATAAATCTTCCCCCCCCCCTTTTGTAATGGTGTATATAGGGGCCTGTAGAGCTAGGGGTGAGAGAGAGTACGGTGCTCCCGGATCGAGGCCGGTTCTGTGACGATCATCCACAGGCCGGGAGAGACAGTGTCCACCGGACGGAGAGACAGAGGTCTTGTTTAAGGTAATGTGTGTGATCTCTGTAATTTTGTTCCATGTCTAAATTTCTTAACTTGTTGCCAGTGTTAGAGTAGGAATTATCGTGGTGTTAGTATAATTTGGTATCTCAATAAACTCATGTTAAATTTCCCGTCTGTGTCAATTGTTGAATCCTCTTAGAATCTTTTGGTATCGTGGCTGACAACCGTCTCATATTTAATGACAGTTATAGAAGTACTCTCCAAGCCAAGCAATGTTTCTTGCCTCGTTGCTTGATTAGTCTCAGTGGTCAAGGCAGGATGGTGGCAGCGTATTTAATCCTGTGTAGCATTTCCTTGTTGACAGTGTACCTTTGGATCCGGTGTAACCATCATATGTCAGCTCATATTACAAGTGTTCAATAACAGTGTTACCAAGTGCAACTGATAGGAAGTGTTACTCAGGATAAGAAGTGTGTACATTTATTAGTTTAGTATTCATTATAGAAGGTCACAGTGGTGACTATTTCACCCGGTTTTACATTGGGTTATCGTACCCAATGTTACAATGGCAGCAGTAGTGGTTGTCAATGTTACAAGGTTGGCAGTAGTCTTAGCCAATGTTACAGCATAAACAACCCTACAGAGGTTGACAGGCATAAACAACCCTACAGAGGTTGACAAGCATAAACAACCCTACAGACGTTGACAGGCATAAACAACCTACAGAGGTTGACAGGCCTAAACAACCCTACAGAGGTTGACAGGCATAAACAACCTACAGAGGTTGACAGGCAAAAACAACCCTACAGATGTTGACAGGCATAAACAACCCTACAGAGGTTGACAGGCATAAACAACCCTACAGAGGTTGACAGGCATAAACAGCCCTACAGAGGTTGACAGGCATAAACAACCCTACAGAGGTTGACAGGCATAAACAACCCTACAGAGGTTGACAGGCATAAACAACCCTACAGAGGTTGACAGGCATAAACAGCCCTACAGAGGTTGACAGGCATAAACAACCCTACAGAGGTTGACAGGCATAAACAACCTTACAGAGGTTAACAGGCATAAACAACCCTACAGAGGTTGACAGGCATAAACAACCCTACAGAGGTTGACAGGCATAAACAACCCTACAGAGGTTGACAGGCATAAACAGCCCTACAGAGGTTGACAGGCATAAACAACCCTACAGAGGTTGACAGGCATAAACAACCCTACAGAGGTTGACAGGCATAAACAGCCCTACAGAGGTTGACAGGCATAAACAACCCTACAGAGGTTGACAGGCATAAACAACCCCACAGAGGTTGACAGGCATAAACAGCCCTACAGAGGTTGACAGGCATAAACAACCCTACAGAGGTTGACAGGCATAAACAGCCCTACAGAGGTTGACAGGCATAAACAGCCCTACAGAGGTTGACAGGCATAAACAACCCTACAGAGGTTGACAGGCATAAACAACCCTACAGAGGTTGACAGGCATAAACAGCCCTACAGAGGTTGACAGGCATAAACAACCCTACAGATGTTGACAGGCATAAACAACCTACAGAGGTTGACAGGCATAAACAGCCCTACAGAGGTTGACAGGCATAAACAGCCCTACAGAGGTTGACAGGCATAAACAACCCTACAGAGGTTGACAGGCATAAACAACCCTACAGAGGTTGACAGGCATAAACAACCCTACAGAGGTTGACAGGCATAAACAGCCCTACAGAGGTTGACAGGCATAAACAACCCTACAGAGGTTGACAGGCATAAACAACCTTACAGAGGTTGACAGGCATAAACAACCCTACAGAGGTTGACAGGCATAAACAACCCTACAGAGGTTGACAGGCATAAACAACCCTACAGAGGTTGACAGGCATAAACAGCCCTACAGAGGTTGACAGGCATAAACAACCCTACAGAGGTTGACAGGCATAAACAACCCTACAGAGGTTGACAGGCATAAACAGCCCTACAGAGGTTGACAGGCATAAACAGCCCTACAGAGGTTGACAGGCATAAACAACCCTACAGAGGTTGACAGGCATAAAAAACCCTACAGAGGTTGACAGGCATAAACAGCCCTACAGAGGTTGACAGGCATAAACAACCCTACAGAGGTTGACAGGCATAAACAGCCCTACAGAGGTTGACAGGCATAAACAGCCCTACAGAGGTTGACAGGCATAAACAACCCTACAGAGGTTGACAGGCATAAACAGCCCTACAGAGGTTGACAGGCATAAACAGCCCTACAGAGGTTGACAGGCATAAACAGCCCTACAGAGGTTGACAGGCATAAACAACCCTACAGAGGTTGACAGGCATAAACAACCCTACAGAGGTTGACAGGCATAAACAACCCTACAGAGGTTGACAGGCATAAACAACCCTACAGAGGTTGACAGGCATAAACAACCCTACAGAGGTTGACAGGCATAAACAACCCTACAGAGGTTGACAGGCATAAACAGCCCTACAGAGGTTGACAGACATAAACAACCCTACAGAGGTTGACAGGCATAAACAGCCCTACAGAGGTTGACAGGCATAAACAGCCCTACAGAGGTTGACAGGCATAAACAGCCCTACAGAGGTTGACAGGCATAAACAATCCTCCAGAGGTTGGTAGGCCTAAACAATCCTCCAGAGGTTGGTAGGCCTAAACAATCCTCCAGAGGTTGGTAGGCCTAAACAACCCTCCAGAGGTTGGTAGGCCTAAACAACCCTCCAGAGGTTGGTAGGCCTAAACAACCCTCCAGAGGTTGGTAGGCCTAAACAACCCTCCAGAGGTTGGTAGGCCTAAACAACCCTCCAGTGGTTGGTAGGCCTAAACAACCCTCCAGAGGTTGGTAGGCCTAAACAACCCTCCAGAGGTTGGTAGGCCTAAACAATCCTCCAGAGGTAGGTAGGCCTAAACAACCCTCCAGAGGTTGGTAGGCCTAAACAACCCTCCAGAGGTTGGTAGGCCTAAACAACCCTCCAGTGGTTGGTAGGCCTAAACAACCCTCCAGAGGTTGGTAGGCCTAAACAACCCAACAGGTTAATAGACCTAAAGAACCGTTCAGAGTGATAAGCCTTGATAGCAATCTAAAGGAAGATAAGCTTTAATTTCCTTCTTGTATATGTAGTGTATAAAGAATATACACTGGATATACAAGAAGGAAACCCGTGTATAAATATATCACCTGGCAAGGAGAACTATATCTAGTATACTCTCCGTTGTTATGGTATTCTTTAGTCTACATATAACACTTTATCTCTCGCTTAGGACAATCACTTACCATCAAAATATAAATTGTTTACGTGTAAGTTAAATAAAGAATTAATGAAAAGAAATAAGTTCGAATTAAGTATATTTATTAATTAAAGAAAACAAACGTCAGTTTTAAAGTCAATTATAGAATTAATGGATTGAAACTATTTTCAGCGATTAATTGAATGTTAACTTCTAAAAACACATGTGAACATTTCTTTAAGCAAATATCAAGTTAAACATTAGTGCACCTTTCATTAATGCAATATATTTTATTTGTAATAGAAATATATGAATAATCATATCATCAACATAACGATGAATACACGGGAAAATATACTGTGCTTCTCTCTGTATATTCGCTCTGTCCTCTCCAGTTGTCTCAACGTCTCTAAAATGACGAAATATAAATTGCCCGAGCCTAACCTACCGGAAGACCCGCCAATAGAAAACCGGACGTCACATCAATTTAGCGACACCACAGTGGTTAGTACATCAGGTTTTGGCCGTAGAGGATTAATAGGTCAAAACGATGGACTGTTGGATAGGGCGAGTTGTAAACTGTGAGTATACTCGTGTCCAGCACGGAAGTATACTTGTTGGTTGGTCAGTATTGTGGTGACCTTAATAACCCTCCAGAGGTTGATAGGCCTTAATAACCCTCCAGAGGTTGATAGGCCTTAATAACCCTCCAGAGGTTGATAGGCCTTAATAACCCTCCAGAGGTTGATAGGCCTTAATAACCCTCCAGAGGTTGATAGGCCTTAATAACCCTCCAGAGGTTGATAGGCCTTAATAACCCTCCAGAGGTTGATAGGCCTTAATAACCCTACAGAGGTTGATAGGCCTTAATAACCCTCCAGAGGTTGATAGGCCTTAATAACCCTCCAGAGGTTGATAGGCCTTAATAACCCTACAGAGGTTGATAGGCCTTAATAACCCTCCAGAGGTTGATAGGCCTTAATAACCCTCCAGAGGTTGATAGGCCTTAATAACCCTACAGAGGTTGATAGGCCTTAATAACCCTCCAGAGGTTGATAGACCTTGGCAACCCTCCAGAGGTTGATAGACCTTGGTAACCCTCCAGAGGTTGATAGACCTTGGCAACCTTCCAGAGGTTGATAGACCTTAGCAACCCTCCAGAGGGTGATAGTCCTTGGCAACCCTCCAGAGGTTGATAGACCTTGGCAACCCTCCAGAGGGTGATAGTCCTTGGCAACCCTCCAGAGGTTGATAGACCTTAGTAACCCTCCAGAGGTTGATAGACCTTAGCAACCCTCCAGAGGTTGATAGACCTTGGCATCCCTCCAGAGGTTGATAGACCTTGGCCACCCTCCAGAGGTTGATAGACCTTGGCAACCCTCCAGATGTTGATAGACCTTGGCAACCCTCCAGAGGTTGATAGACCTTGGCAACCCTGCAGAGGTTGATAGACCTTGGCAACCCTCCAGAGGTTGATAGACCTTGGCAACCCTCCAGAGGTTGATAGACCTTGGCAACCCTCCAGAGGTTGATAGACCTTGGCAACCCTCCAGAGGTTGATAGACCTTAGCAACCCTCCAGAGGTTGATAGACCTTAGCAACCCTCCAGATGTTGATAGACCTTGGCAACCCTCCAGAGGTTGATAGACCTTGGCAACCCTCCAGAGGAAGATCAGCCTTACGTTGCATTATACAGAGTATACCCGTGAATAAATTGTACAGTATATATTCCAATCGGCAAGTGGAGGTATACCTGGCACACTGACACTGGAGCAGTCACCAGCGGAGTCCCACAGGGCTCTGTACTTGGACCCATCCTGTTTCTAATGTATGAAAATGACCTTCAATAGGGTATACACTCATTCCTCTCAATGTTTGCTGATGATGCAAAAATTATGAGAAGAATGAAGACAGATGAAGATAGCTGTCATGTTCACAGAAAATGGTACCATCCGTTTTCTATGTGCGGCGGCTGGACGCGACTAAAGAAGAAGGTAAACAGCACACAGGACGCCTGCCAAGCTTGGGAGCTACTCTATCATGTAATCGTTTATTATTATTAAAGTCAGTAACCAGGAATGACTTTACATCAACCTTACAACCAAGACTATCTCAGCTATACACAGACACCACACTGGCGACGAGGATGAACTGGGAACGCAGGTATTTTGTTCAACAAAACACAAGGAAGGAGCATGCTGTCTCGCTCAGAGGAAGGAGAGGCTGTCTGTGAGCACCGTGCCCGATGCTGTGTGCAACCCCATGCTGTGTGCTGACTGTTGCTGTGTGCTGATCGTTGCTGTGTGCTGGCCGTTGCTGTGTGCTGGCCAATGCTGTGTGCTACCCAAGCTGTGCTGATTGTTGCTGTGAGAGAGGAATCTGCCGACGCTGTGTACGAAACGACGCTTTGATGCAGTGTACAAAACCCGATGTTTTGGTTACGAAACGACGCTTCGTGCTACAAAATTCTTCACGCTGTGAACCTACTGCTGCCAACTGCTGCCTACTGCTGCCAACTGCTGCCTACTGCTGCCAACTGCTGCCTACTGCTGCCAACTGCTACTGCTGCCTACTGCTGCCAACTGCTGCCAATTGCTGTACCAACTGCTAACAACTGCTGTGTTGCTGTGAGTAGGAACAACACATGTACACAAGGGCTAGGTAAGAAGTCAGTTGCTGCTGTGTTGTGCACTGTTGTGAACTTTTGCATTAAAATGCTTGTGTGCTTTGCAAAATTAAAGTAATTACAGTGAATTCTTGAATAACATATACAGTGCAGTAAGTGTTATATATTCTGAGGAACATTTTAAGTGATAAGTTTAAATTTATTCAGTAAAAATGGCAAATATACCTCAGTTTCCTGCATTTGATCCTGACTGTGACCAGACAAACCTGTCACAGAGGTGGGTCAAATGGCTTAAAAGGTTTGAAAATTTGTTGATAGTTTCTGACATCAAAAGTGCTGAAAGAAAGCGTGCCTTTCTGCTTCACTATGCAGGTGATAGAGTTTGTGATATCTTTGATACACTGAAAGATACTGGTGGTGCCAAAGATTATGACACTGCCAAGGCCAAATTAACTGAGCATTTCAAACCAAGGCAAAATACTGCTATGGAAATTATGCATTTCAGGAGAGCAAAACAACTCTCTAATGAAACTGTTGATCAATACCATACACGTCTGCAGGGTTTAGCAGCCCACTGTGAGTTTGCTGATGTTGACAAAGAAATCAAACAGCAAATAATTGAAACATGCACATCTACACGTCTTCGTCGAAGAGCTCTAGAACTTGTTGATGATGAAAGTTCTCTTAACAAGATACTGGATATGGCTCGTCGAATGGAAGATGCTGCACGTGATGCTCGTGCCATGGAGTGCAGTGCCAACAACGGTTCTGCCACTGTTACTAACAGTCATGAAGTATGTAAGGTTCAGGGAGTACACCATGATCGTAGAAGATATCATGCCAAACCTAACATTAAATTGAGCCGAGAACCACATCACAACTGGAGTCATGGAACAAGACTCAAGCAGTCACAACGACTCACATCAGAGGTTGTCAATAATAAATGTTACAATTGTGGAGGAGACTACCCACACCAAGATAATGTTTGTCCTGCACAAGGTAAGAAGTGCTATGAGTGTAGAAAACTAAATCATTTTGGTGCTATGTGTCGTTCCGCACTAAAGAAACCACAATCAATAAATAAAAGCAATGTACGAGGATCAAGTCATAGGAGTCGAGGTGGCAAACACAATATTGCACCTCAAATCAAGAATGTTAATAATATACAAGACAACATTTCATTACAACCAGTCTCAGATGACAGTGAATGTGATTATATTTATGGAGTACAATCAATCACAGAATGGAATGATCTTCCAAACAACCCAGAGACTATAGTATACATTGCTGGCATTTGTCTCAAAATTCTCATTGACACTGGATCAAACATTGACACCATTGCTGAGTGCCACTATGAAAAATTTAAAAAACAGTTCCCAAAGCTTGAAAACTATAATGGCAAAGCCACTGCCTATGCTTCAAAGGTAGCCTTACCAGTGATTGGAACTTTCACTGCAGAGATTAAGTCAAAGAATGCAATGCTCATTACTACATTCCATGTTGTTAGGAATGCAAAGGAGTCTTTACTCAGTTACAAGACTTCAACCAAATTGGGGCTACTTCAGCTTTCTAATGCTGTAGCAGTGGAATCTGCAAACAATGTTGATGCTATTGTTGCTGAATTTTCTGATCGGTTTAAATCCATAGGTTGTTATACTGATAGCAAGGTACATCTGCATATCAACCCAGATGTAATTCCAGTTGCCCAACCACATCGCCGACAACCATTCCATACTCGCAAGAAAGTCGATGCCGAACTGGATAGGCTGATAGAACTAGATATCATTGAACCGGTAACAGGCCCAACACCATGGGTAAGCCCAATTGTCACTCCACCAAAGCCGAAGAATCCAGATGAGATACGCATTTGTGTAGACATGCGTGTTCCCAACAAGGCAATAATGCGTGAACGCCATCCTACACCCACTGTAGATGATATGATTTACCGCTTGAATGGTGCAACTGTATTCAGCAAGTTAGATTTAAACAAGGGCTATCATCAGCTTGAACTTGATGATGAGAGTCGATTCATCACAACGTTTACGACACATCGAGGTCTGTATAGGTACAAGCGCCTGAGTTTTGGTATTAACAGTGCTGCTGAAGTATTCCAGCACATCATCAGCCAGGTATTGCAAGATATACCTAATGCTGACAACATGTCTGATGACATCATTGTTTATGGCCGTACCCAAGCTGAACACGACAAAGCTCTTCGTGCAACATTGCAACGCTTACGAGAAAAGAATTTGACGCTAAGCCGAGCAAAGTGTGAGTTCAATCAACATAAAATTGAATTCTTTGGACATGTACTTAGTGACAAAGGTCTGTCTCCAGATCCTAAGAAAGTTGCAGATATCAAGAATGCTGCACCTCCTTCAACATCCACTGAAGTACATAGTTTTCTGGGAATGGCAAACTACTGTTCTCGCTTCATTCCAGATTTTGCTACCATTACGAAGCCTCTACGTGAGCTCCTGAAGAAAAATGCATCATGGTACTGGAGCGATGTCGAGCAAAATGCATTTGATGCTGTGAAAGATGCACTAGTAGAAAATGCGACTGCTGCATACTTTGATCCATCAATGGACACTGAGTTAACGGTGGATGCTAGTCCTGTTGGTTTAGGTGCTGTGTTAGCCCAACACAAACCTGGTCAACCAGATTCAAGAGTAGTAATTGCCTACGCCAGCCGTTCTCTCACAGATGTTGAGCAACGATACAGTCAGACAGAGAAGGAAGCTCTTGCTCTTGTATGGGGCTGTGAACACTTCAATGTGTATCTGCTTGGTGCACCCTTTACCACGATAGTCACTGACCACAAACCGTTGGAGACCATCTTCAATAATCCAAAGTCCAAACCACCAGCTCGCATTGAGAGATGGGCTCTTCGTCTGCAACCATACAACTTTACGGTGAAATACAAGCCAGGTGCAGGCAATCCCGCTGATTACATCAGTCGACATCCTGCCAACAGTTTCACCATCACCAAGCATCAGCAAGTTGCCGAGGAATATGTACACTCTGTAACCTGTGATGCAGTCCCTAAGGCTCTCACTCTTGATGAAATCCGTACTGCAACCCTAGAGGACCCAACTCTGCAAGCAACAGTGGATGCATTGACTAAGAAAAAGTTTCCACGCATCCCACCCTCAGGAGTTGACCAAGATGCATTCAAAGCACTTGAACGCATCCAGACAGAATTAAGTGTTACGCAACAACGCGACACCGTGCTGCGAGGTACTCGTATCGTCATTCCAGCTGTTCTCCAGCAACGTGCTCTGAAGCTTGCACATCAAGGACACCAAGGTCTTGTAAGGACCAAACAGCTGCTACGAGAAAAGGTGTGGTTTCCTGGCATTGATCGTCAAGCTAAGGACATGCATGATGCCTGTGTCCCTTGCCAAGCTGCAGTGGATACTTCAAGACCAACACCTCTACAACCTTCACCACTACCTGCTGCACCATGGATGGAAGTATCGATGGACTTCTGTGGACCGCTACCAACTGGAGAGTACTTGATGGTAGTCATTGATGATCACTCACGTTATCCAGAAGTAGAAATCATCACTTCCACATCTGCAAAGGCTGTCATCCCGAAACTCGACAAGATCTTTTCAAACTTTGGCATTCCTGAAGTTGTCAAGACGGACAATGGACCGCCATTTAATGGACAAGACTTTGTCAACTTTGCTGAGCATATTGGATTCAAACACCGCCGTGTGATGCCACTACATCCTCAAGCAAATGGAGAAGTCGAGAGATTCATGCAACCTCTCATGAAAGCTGTACGCTGTGCTCATGCCGAAGGACGATCCTGGAAACAAGCTATGTATGCTTTTCTCAGGAACTACCGTGCAACACCGCATGGAACACTGGGCAAGTCGCCTGGCGAACTTTTATTTGGACGTCCTATGAGAATCGCACTACCTGTCATGCCAGCCAAGTAACGGATAAACGTCTCGCTCAGAAGGATGCACTAGCCAAGGGCAAAATGAAAATTGCTCATGATCAACGTGCAAAGGAACAATTCATAAAGGTTGGAGATACTGTTCTCGTTAAAAAGAAAAAAGAGGGAAAGTTAGATATGCCGTATGATACAAAACCATATAAAGTGATTAGTGTAAAAGGAACTATGGTAACAGCGAGTAATAGAGATCATAGTATAACACGTAATATGGCTTATTTCAAAGTGATTCCAAATAGTGTAGAAAATGATGAAGTGCAAAGTCGTGCAAAAGAAAAAGAAAAAATGAGTTATAACTCGATAAACAATTCATCGAGGGATATTTTTGTATTTAAGGACTCTCGTCCAAAACGACATGTTAAACGCCCTACACGATATGATGATTAATTGTGTTCATATGTAATGCAAAGTATTTACTTGTTATGCTGAACTAAATTTAATATTGTTTGAATAATGCAGATCTCTCATTCAATATTTTGTAACTTTGTATTACAGTTTCTTTCATGTTTGTTTAACATTGCATATGTATTTTTAACATTGAAATCCTTTGTGGTAAAGATTGTTTAAATTCTTTGTGTGTTTAATTAATGTTAAATGTATGCAATATCTCTTGATATGTTAATAACTTACTTTGTGTCAATAACTTTGCTTTGTGCTACAAGCATGGTAGACATCCTGTATTCATTCTTTTTAAAGAAAAGGAGGGATGTCATGTTCACAGAAAATGGTACCATCCGTTTTCTATGTGCGGCGGCTGGACGCGACTAAAGAAGAAGGTAAACAGCACACAGGACGCCTGCCAAGCTTGGGAGCTACTCTATCATGTAATCGTTTATTATTATTAAAGTCAGTAACCAGGAATGACTTTACATCAACCTTACAACCAAGACTATCTCAGCTATACACAGACACCACAATAGCCAGAGACAACAGGACGACCTGGACAAACTGGAGGAATGGTCTAGAAAATGGCTACTAAAGTTCAACTCAGGAAAGTGTAAAGTAATGAAATTAGGCGAAGGGAGCAGAAGACCGCTGAGCCGTGTTTGCCTTGTTCTTCGATCGAAGACGTTAGTGACCACGAAACAATGCAGCCTCAGTTCAGTGGAGATACTTTGAGTCATGCCTTAACTCTCCCAATTCTACATTAGTTGATGTGAAATAGTGCTGTGACGATTGAGTGTGGTTAGAAACTTTAATTACAAAACTGTGTGAATATACAAAGTGTAAGGGCGCTGGTGTGGCACGCTCTGTTAGGCCTAGCACCTCGCCCGGCCAGGGAATGAGGATATTATGCCAGGAACGCCTTCATGATCAACATGCTTCTTGCACATCTCTCCGCCAGCTCTCAAGTACTACGGTTTGTTGCCTGTGTATGTCAAGTTTTTGTCGAGTGTTAAGTATCTGTTAAGTAGATACTTATGCATGTGTGCCACCAACTTCAAATCTTTGCGCGCCAACCAGCAAGGTGCGCTGTGACCTTGAAAATAGTAGAGCCTCATATATGCAGGCTGGCCGATTTATTTCTGCTGATCTTGTTTGATGGTTGGCGGCCCCTTCCACCCTGTGAATAGGCCATTTGTTGATGTGCTGCTTTGTGGTTCACTGTGGAGCGAGTGTACCATAATACTCTGCATATAGGTGTTGTGTCTTTAACGCCATGGCAACTGCCCCGGATAAGGTGCCGGGCAGCACATCGCCGTTGCCAGATAGTGACTTTGTGGACCCATCGCACGCTCGTCAATTGTTTTCTAAAGATGGTGCCACCTCCTCAGTGGTGACCCACGACACATCAGAAGGCGGTGCAGATGATGGGGGATTCACGTTGCAAATGAGTAGAAGTCAGCGCCGTAAGCAGTTCAAAAAGGCACGATCAAACCCACTAAATTCGGCTGCTGCCAGACATGTACGGCTAGATTTTCCTCTGGGAACCACAGTAGAGAGAGAAGTGCACTGGTTTTGTGAAGCCTCTGAGGCACATTATGATAAGGTCATTAGGTTACCTAGAGATGAAAGTGACTATGTCTTCGTTACAAACGACAGTACTTTTGTAAATGTGTTGCTAAATACAGAGTATGCAGGCATTAAAATGAAAAATGCAGCACCTAGGCGTCCAAAAGTAAGCATTGTCATATTCAATGTTAATAAACTCATTAAGCCTGAATATCTTTGTGATGAAAATATTGTAAACTCTAAACGTCTGAGAAATGGCCTCATAGCTGCCACATGGAAAGGTGCCACGCCTATACCGGACAGAATTTACTCTAGAGCAGCTTTAGGTCGGCACTATAACATTGCACTCTACAACCCTCCCCCTCGTAGGTGTTATAAGTGTCAACGATGGGGACGTCACGTGGCCAGGTACTGCACAAGCAAAAACTTTTTTTGTGCCGTGTGTGGTGAACCTCATAAATCTGAGATGTGTTTTAAACTCATAAAGGAACTGCAGTCAGTAAGTGAAAAATGCATAAACTGTGGCAGGAGCGGTGTTCAAGCCTGGCACCTTGACTGTGTCAAGCGACCAGCTGCTTACGGCCAGGTGCCCGGCCCCGCCCACCCGGGAGGACGGTTGCCAGGTACAGCTGCCGGCTCTAATTCCTGTGCAGAGCCACCTGGACGTAGTGTTCGTAGCAGCTGGATACCAAATACTTCACCATCTGCCAAGCACCAAGTGCACCACGGGGCCAGACGACAGGTGTCTGTTCAACCTGCGCCTGCCCGTCAGGTGCCAGGAACCTGTCTCCCGGAGGTGTTGACACAACACTCGCCATACCCTTCAAACCACCATGTAGAGCAGTTGCCAAATGCTGCAATCAGTCCCACTCGCTGTTCAGAGCCATCTGGAGGTGATGTTCGCTCCAGCTGGCTGCCAAACTCACCACCTGATAATTATGAAGTGCACAAGGGGACCGGTACCAGACCGAAGACTCCTGCCATCATCCCAGCTCCCCCACAAGAACCAGGTGCTGCATCTTCTGCCAGTTGTGGGCCTTCCCCTGATGTAGAGTGGCCACTTCCTGGTTCTGGGATAATGTCACCTACTGTGAGACCACCATCCACAGCTGGACCCCACAGTCAACTGGAAGTGGGGGATAAGGAACTGGATCAAAATGAGACAGATCGCAACCTCAGCCTCCCTACCACCTCGCCCTTGGGTTGCTCCACTGTTCAAGCAGTGGTTGCCCTTCGTGACCGGTTGCAGGAACACCAGCAGCAGTCACAGCAGCAAACGGAGCGGCTGCAAGAGCAACTCCAACATGAGAAAAAATCCACCAGCGATATTTCGACGATGCTCACGTGTATGAGGGGACTTGTAAGCAATGACTGCCAAACTTCCCCTTCCACCCCTGAACCCTCCAAACATGTGTTCGCTTGCCCATCAGGGGAAACTTCTAGTGATCTTGAAACTTGTGTAGTGGAGCCCTTCCACGCAGGTTAACTGCCAAAGTTGTGCTAAAGTATGTTAAAAACGACTCTATAGCTGGAAATGACCGACAAATTGTACTAGACCATTGGATACAAATGTGTGACATTGGTAAAAAACTAAAAAATGTTCCTGGACTTATACAGCAGTGCAATAGATAATATGTATATAGATAACATATATTAAGTGAACTAATAATATCAATATATAATGCTGACTTTAAATGCACAATTAACTAAGTTATCCATCCTTAGCTGGAACATTGCATCCCTCAAAAAAGGTTCTCAGATTTACATCACAAAGTAACAACTGAACACATCGATATTGTATGTCTCCAGGAGTGCAGAGTTCCCGCAAGATCCTCACCCCCGAAATTGCCCTCATTTGTTTCTTACAACCTCAGATCCAGTAACTCTTGCATTCTATACATCAAACAATCCCTACCCCATCAACTTCTGCCAGAAAAACAAACTGCCGGTCAACAGTATCATGGAGTGAGGATCTATGTGGGCAACTCTGTCCTCAATGTATTTAATCTATATGCTCCAGCAGGAAAGTTAAATTATATTGATCTTCCGGCCTGCGCTCAAGCAGAGCCAACCATCATTCTTGGTGACTACAATGCTAGACACAAGGACATTGGCGGCTCTCGCTTCAGTAACGGTAATGGGAATCAACTGCTGTCGCTACTAAATAGTCACCAAGATGTGCAGATTGTGGGTGACCTTGAACCCACGCATATTTGTGGAGGCATTCTAGACCTCTGTGTTGGTTTCAACGTCTCTCACGTCTGGTGCACATCAACTATTGTAACAGATTTGTTGTCAGATCATCACCCTAGATTGACTACTCTATGTATAGGAGATACCATCCTGCCCGGTGGAACTTTCAAACGCAAACGGCTCAGTGTTCCTCCTGCTCGACGTGAAGACTTTGTTGCTCATGTGTCAGAGTGGTACAGCACTTATGATCCCTCCACAGTCCAGACATTTAACGACGATCTAGTACAGAGCATTCAGATGTTTGCTGACCCTTTAGGTCGGCCCCCTGCACCATCCAATAGTCGGAACGACATGAAAGGTAATAAACGTCATGCCTATTACAATGACCCCAAATTGCGTACTTTGAAACGCACTGCCAGACGAGTTGGACTTGCATATAGGGAAACACGTACGCCAGCAATGCTCAAGCTCTTTCAGAAAGCCCTAGCCAAGGCGAGGGAGCGCATGACAGAGCTCAGGCAAGATAACTGGGAAACTTTTGTTAACAGTCTCAACTCTCACACCCCCCTCAGCCAGGCATGGAAGGATATTAAAAGAATTAAAGGCGATAAGATCGGCCAAGTAGCACACCCTCACCCTCTACACAGAGCAAACGAGTTAGTCGATGCTTGGGCAACCACCTCTAGCTTCAATAATCTTCCCCAGACATACAGTTCAGATTAAATGCTGGTTACGGAGATCGAGAAAGGCTCGTTGACTTCATGCTCCACAAGGAAGATGAATGCAACGTGCCATTCACTGAGTTTGAATTACTCGCGGCCCTAAACAAAGGCAAAGCCACATCCCCCGGTGAAGATGGTATCACTTATGACATATTGCGTCTGCTCCCTTTAGTACCAGGGAATCCCCTGCTTGAGCTGTATAATATGAGCTATGTTACTGGGGAACTTCCTATCTCTTGGACCAACAGTATAATCATTCCAATTCCCAAGCCAAATCAAGAGAATGCTTTCCGCCCAATTTCCCTTACTAGCTGCATTTGCAAAACATTCGAGAGAATGGTCCTAAACCGTCTCCTCCATAGAATAAGAACCATGCTATCCCCCCAGATATATGGCTTCATGCATGGAAGGAGTGTGCATCATTGCATCACCACCTTTCTTACCCTGCACACTGAAAAGTCATATACCACCTTCCTAGATCTTAAGTCTGCCTTTGATATTGCAAATAGACATGTTATCTTGAGTGAGCTTGCAAGAATGAATATTGGTGGTCGGCTTCTTTGTTGGATCAGGGGTTACTTATCCAACAGGAAGTCATCTGTATTTTTCCAGGGGCATAGGAGTGTAACAAGAGACTTTGAACTAGGTACCCCGCAGGGTGGTGTCCTCAGTCCTACCTTATTTAATATCTTAATAAACACGCTGTTAAACTCTATACCGAGCAAACCCAACGTCCACATCATTAGCTATGCTGATGATATAATGATACACACCACTGGGTATGCTAACACACAGAACACTCTTAACTCTGTATTAGATTCATGTCAGGACCTAGGTTTAATTATCTCAGCAGAGAAAACAAAGATACTAAATCGGCGCCCACCCAGGCAGGGAGGAGCTGTTCGCAAGATGCAACTATCTGATGGCTCCCAGCTTGACTATGTAAACAGATTCAAATACCTTGGCCTTGAGGTGCCACTGTATGGTCCTGTTGTATTCAGACTCTGTCGTGTTGCGATGGTGGATTTGGTGGTGTTACCGCTGACGGACCACCCAACCCACAACTCGACAAATGCTCATATTTCACTAGGAGATCACACTAGGCACTTCTGGCTCTTGGAGAGGGGCTCAACGTCACACGTTTAGGGGATGCGGCTCCAACACGCAGCCTTGTTGTCACGTGCACACACCCACTCGAGCCGCTGTGACTCCCCACTCTCTCCTTATGGAATATGACCTCCTCAATCCCCTTTATCTTCCTAGACTTCTGTCTTACCCTGTCCACAGCAGTGGTTCCTGTTTCTTGCTCTCTCTCTCCTTCTTTACTATTTCCTGGGAAGCCTCACTGGGACAAGTGCAAACACCAGCAAATTTGAATACATTTACTGGACGAAGTACATAACAATACACGCATACATATAATAATAATGATGAATCCTATACTCTGTGCTATTATAATCAGGTTGCACTCCAACACCATCAGAACTCTATCCTCAGCTTGCTAAGTGGTATCCTATCTCTTGGTATTATCAACCTCCTCAAGTAGATTAAGTCTTACAATATAATGTTACACTACCATCAAGAGAATGTATACATATATATATACCTATAAACACATATAAGGCAAATCAGCATTTGAAAGCAATAACATACATATATATATATCAGTATAAATGATCCGTGCCACACAACGAATCAATCGACCATTCTATCAGTCTTAGAATACATATATCTGTAGGTACTCCTGCCTACGTCTGTAGCTCTAAACTTCAATATACACTTCTTGGCACATAATAGCAAACGATCACTCACCTCTCACTGCGTCGTTCACGCTAATGACAAACACTCTCACCTCCATACAAGTGATCAGTTAGAACTATTTCACTACCATGACAACTTCAGGTTCCTCAGGGCTTAAACACCAGATCCTCTGCAGCTCCTCCAGGCTGCTACATGAAGATTCCTTGAACAACTATGGTGCCTCCCTACTCCTACTAGGGTCATCCACAGCTCTCCTGGCTGCTGCACCATAAATTTCCTCGAATAACTGTGGCACTTCACCACCTCTGCATAAGCACGTGACACTCCTCCTCACTGCTTCTTCATAGCTCGGGGTCCTCCCTCCCCTGCCTTGGAGTCTCATCAACCACTCCCTCTGTGCTGGCTTCCAAGTCCTCAGCAACTTCTTCCCCAAGACAAACCTGCAACCCATTTGCATTCCAATAAATTGTTTTCCCTTTTTAACACATAAACAAAATTATTCATACAACATCTTTGTCTCCAACTTCTATCTGTCTTCTACATATTGTTAGAGTGGACTCCCCCGTTGGTGGGTCCATGCGCCACCTCTCTGTGCGAGCCTCACTCACGCCAGGAGGGGCATCCTCCCTCAGGAGCCGGGCCTCCCTCAGTTGCCCGCCA
>WNGS01119296.1:44354-62962 GCA_020271785.1 Procambarus virginalis
GTAATTGTGTGTTCCCATAGTTAATAAGTGTAGAATAATCCGTTGTTCAATAAAGCCCATGTGTGAAGATTTAACCCCAGTGCACTTATTGTCCAACTTAGACTAAGGATACTTGACCCTTCCCCCATTATCACATATGATACATACATTTCCTTCCATTATTCTAAGAAAGTAAGGACGGGGTTTGTTTAGTCTGTACTCTTGGGTACGTCTTACAGGCAGCCCTGCTGCTGCAATATGTTACCAAAAAATATTATCCCATACTCCGGGGTATATTTATAAAAAATATTGGCCCTTGTGTGAATGTTAATCTGTAAGTAATATTAACTCTGCTCTAGAAAGGCTAATGCAAAGAATGTATATAGATATTATGCAATTTGTATTAGTAAATAAAGTACTGTCTCCACTCGATCATCCGGACTATATGGGAAGGACCCCCAACCGGATTATCACGTTTTTCGGATAATGGTACTTTTTCACCTACGAGTCCAAAAGTGACCATTTCCAACAATTTTTATACTACAAACAACATAATTTGAATTGCCTTGCCACATAGAATTATTAGATATTCAACTAGAAACCTCAACTTACCTTGTTGGTGTTTGTCTTCTTGATTGATGCCACACATCTTGAAGTTAAGAATTGTTAACAATTTACGTAACCTATACTAACACAACACTAAAATTAACACTTAAAATTACTGTACAGTTCATTAAGCAAAGTTAGTTTTGACTGCCAGCTGCTGAAGCCTCACTGGTTGAAGGTGCTTGGCTTGCCTGTGAGGCCTCACTTGTTGAAGGCATTTGGCTGCCTGTGACGCCTCACTGGTTGAACAACACGTAACTTGTCTTTAATTGCCAGGACAACCTTCTTCCTCTTAACACCTCCAGAATGATTGATGCTGATACCAGACATAGTCTTGGCCAAAAATGTTTAAAGTTACTATGAAAATAAAAAAAATATTTAAAAAAAATATTTCACTAATGGCGCAGCACTGTGACGCCTCACTCGTTGAGGTGTATAACAGTAACTTGTCTTTAATTGTTAGGACAACTTTCTTCCTCTTAACACCTACAGAACGATTGATGCTCCTACCAGACATAGTCTTGGCCAAAAATGTTCAATGTTACTATGAAAATAAAAAAGTTATTTAAAAAAATATTTCACTAATGGCGCAGCACTGTGTATAACACGAGGGATGGACGCACATGGGTTGACCAGCGTTGGACGGGTCCACTTGGCGTGGGGCAGCTATACCAACTTACGTAGGCTGCCAGGAGAATATTTTTTAAGGAAACTTCAGCCTGTGCACATTGCTTTTAGAAAACTTATTTATTTGTTATTAGATAATTACTAGTACTTATTTCATTTGTTTTTGTTCTAAAATTAATGGTAATTCCTGTACACAGGTGGTCCCTCCCGACGCTCTCCTCCCACCCTCCCGACACCACCCACCCACCCCACCCCCTCCTACACCATGCGCCTCGAGTCACGGGCAGACGGGATTAATACCGTATGGCCCGCCTCATGTTTTCATATACGGAAAAAGTCTCGATCATCCGGGCAACTGACCGGATAGTGTAATTTCGGCAGGACATTAACCGGGCCCCAAAATTTTATCCGTCCAAACTCGTTAATCCGGTTCCTGTGGCTATTTTGGCCGGATATTGTGATAACTTTATCCGATTGCGATTTGGCCGTATTAAGGCGTTTTTCGGATGTTCGAATCCCGGATAATCGCGGGGTTACAGTACTGTAATATTACTTTTTTGTTGTAAATACATCTAGTTTAATCAAATATTCTTTTCCACAGGATAACTTGCCAGAGGAATGTTCAGTGTGTTATAACGATTATGATGACAATAAGCTACGGCCTCGCACACTGCCGTGCGGCCACACATTCTGCTCCCAGTGTATTGAAAATGCTATCAAGAATGGTCAGCTGTCCTGCCCCAGCTGCCGTGGCCAGCACGCTGCCACAGCTGCTACTCAGTTCCCAATTAGCTATGCTGTGGAGGCTTTAGTTAGGAAACTCAAAAATATCCAGCTAACAACTGAGAAAGTAGTGCCAGCAAAACCTTATGAAGGTCCCGGGAAAGGCATCAGTAAGACGTTACGTTCCCTGGTGCAGGAGCAGAAGAGCATCATCAGCAGCCTCATTATTAGCTGTGAAGAGGTACTGTCCCAGCTGGGGGAGTACCGGGGGCAGCTGGGGGACTGGAAGACTCACCACCTCCAGCTCCAGGACAGACTCTATGCTCTGGTAGAGCAGAACAAGTCAGTGATGAAGCTCTTGGAACTGGAGGATACCAGTGTGGTGGATATGACAACACAAGGAGAGGAAGGGAAGACTCAGCTACAGGTCATGGTGGGGAACCTCGACATAGTCAACACCCCACAGGAGGTTGACACAACCATAGACACAGCTCATGAGTGCAAGATGAAGGTACAAGATTGGCTCCAGAAGTGCCAGGAAATCTTCCCAGATGTCAAGACTGTCCACACCTCAGTGAAGGTACGTTGCTGAAGGTCACATTGTTCTCACCCAACTGAGTGTAGTATTGCCTCTATATAAACACTTTTGACATGGAGACACATCAAGATGAGAGTAGACTTTATATATAGGAAACTTTTGCCCTAACACCTGAAACATTTTTATTAATAAAGTCAACTGTTCTCTTGGTGTTTCTCTACACTGTGGTCAGTGTAGAGAAACATTACTTATATTGTCAAATTACTTTACTTAGTCTGATGCTTCATTGTAGTCCAGTTACTTTACTCAGAGCCTGATGCTTCATTACAGTCCCATTACTTTACTCAGAGCCTGATGCTTCATTATAGTCCAGTTACTTTACTCAGTGCCTGATATTTCATTATAGTCCAGTTACTTTACTCAGTGCCTGATGCTTCATTATAGTCCAGTTACTTTACTCAGAGCCTGATGCTTCGTTATAGTCCAGTTACTTTACTCAGGGCCTGATGCTTCATTATAGTCCAGTTACTTTACTCAGAGCCTGATGCTTCATTATAGTCCTGTTACTTTACTCAGAGCCTGATGCTTCATTATAGTCCAGTTACTTTACTCAGAGCCTGATGCTTCATTATAGTCCAGTTACTTTACTCAGAGCCTGATGCTTCATTATAGTCCTGTTACTTTACTCAGAGCCTGACACTTCATTATAGTCCAGGTTCCACATAAATGTTTGTGTTGGTAATGACAGGTGCAGGACACCATCAGGGAGGCTCTGGAGATGATGACCACAGAGACAGGTGCCGCAGCTGACCCTGTACACCTGGGAGACTCGGCCTCCACCATTAATGTTTGTGTTGGTAATGACAGGTGCAGGAGACCATCAGGGAAGCCCTGGAGATAATGACCACAGAGACAGGTGCCACAGCTGACCCCGTACACCTGGGAGACTCAGCCTCCAGCATCATGAAGAAAGTTCAGGAAATCACTGGACAGATCCACCAGAAGCAAATAACAGTAAGTTTCTTATTTTTTCTCATAGGTCATATCACAAGATATTGAGTTGCGTTTTGAGGAGAGGAAGCCTGTTCTTTGTTTATTGAGGTTCCCCAAGGTCAACTACTGACTTTCCTTAACATACAATGCACAATAGTTGCCTAACTCCTGGATAAATATTTACTGGTAGGTGAACAGAGGCAACAGGTGAAAGGAAACATGTGAACCATTTCTGTCCTGCATGGTGATTAAACCTGTGATCACCTGTTGAACCCGGGATCCTGACTCCCTCACAAAGGCACAGAGAGTCAGCCAGTAGAGGGGGGGCTGGATCTACACGTCTGGCACCAACCCCCTGCCAGTAGAGGGGCTGAGCTACAGATCCAGCACCAACCCCCTGTCAGTAGAGGGGGGCTGGAGATACAGGTCCAGCACCAACCCCCTGCCAGTAGAGGGAGGCTGGAGCTACAGGTCCAGCACCAACCCCCTGCCAGTAGAGGGGGGCTGGAGCTACAGGTCCAACACCATCCCTCTGCCAGTAGAGGGGGGCTGGAACTACAAGTCCAGCACCGATTTCCCTGCCAGTAGAGGGGGGTTTAAGCTACAGGGCCAGCACCAACCTCCTGCCAGTAGAGGGGGGCTGGAACTACAGGTCCAACACCATCCCCCCACCAGGAGAGGGAGGCTGGAGCTACAGGTCCAGGACCGACCCCCTGCCAGTAGAGGGGGGCTGGAGATACAGGTCCAGCACCATCCCCCTGCCAGTAGAGGGAGGCTGGAGCTACAGGTCCAGCACAACCCCCTGCCAGTAGAGGGAGGCTGGAGCTACAGGTCCAGCACCAACCCCCTGCCAGTAGAGGGGGGGGGGGGCTGGAGCTTCATGTCCAGCACCACTCCCTGCCAGTAGAGGGGGGCTGGAGCTACAGGTCCAGCACCAACCCCTGCCAGTAGAGGGGAGGTGGAGCTACAGGTCCAACATAATGGGGCTGACACTAACCACAGGTGATAAAGGCTCTGACACTGACCACAGGTGATAATGGGGCTGACACTGACCACAGGTGATAATGGGGCTGACACTGTCCACAGGTGATAATGGGTCTGACATTGACCACAGGTGATAATGGGGCTGACACTGACCACAGGTGATAATGGGGGCTGACATTGACCACAGGTGATAATGGGGCTGACATTGACCACAGGTGATAATGGGGCTGACACTGGTCACAGGTGATAATGGGGCTAACACTGTCTACAGGTTGAGGACCTCCGCAGGATGAGTGATCCCGTCAAGAGGCTGGTGGAGGCTGGCCGGGTGTTGGCCGTCCAGGAAGACCAAGATGGCCGCCGCTCCGCCAGGATAACTCTACAAGATGGACAGCTTTATCTCCACCCACTCCTGCGTCAGCCCACGCCCGCCCACGCCCACACCCTCCAGGTTACTTTATTACACCCACTTCTCTTACTGTTATTACTGACTGAGTTATGATAACTAATATGATAACATTTTGTAATACAGTTATTAGTATGATTTATTTCATTTCCTGCAGGAGAGTGAGGTTGTGGGCGTGCTGGAGCCCTCCTGCACCCTGGCGTTCCTTGACCTCGGGTGGGCGGGGTCAACAAAAGGGCGGGTCACCATCCGGCTGACCCCTGACACTCCGCTGGCCAGACAGTTTGTGTTGTTGTGTACAGGCCAGCGGGGCCACACCTACCGCAACACTAAACTGTTGGAGGTGTGGGCCAAGGGTCAGCCGTGGGAGTGTGTGGTGGGCGGAGACTACGAGAATAATGATGGTAGGGGAGGTGCCCAACTGCTGCCTGACCTCCAGGGGAAGTACCGGGAGTCAGGCCGGGCAGGAGCTGTGTTGGCCTGGTATGGGCCGGGGGATCCCAGGTGTGCCCAGTTCGTCATCACCACCAGGGACCGCCGGGATGGTCGCCAGTGGTCAAGTGTCTTCGGTGATGTGGTGAGCGGCCTGGATGTAGTGAGGGCAGCAGTCAACCACAGTAACATTACAGAGGTGACTGTGGTGGATTGTGGTGTAGTGCTGCCACTGTAGTTCATTGTACCATCACCATCACTACTGTGGTGTTGTGCTGCCACTCTAGTTCACTGTACCACCACCATCACTACTGTGGTGTTGTGCTGCCACTCTAGTTCACTGTACCACCACCATCACTACTGTGGTGTTGTGCTGCCACTCTAGTTCTCTGTACCATCACCATCACTACTGTGGTGTTGTGCTGCCACTTAAGTTCACTGTACCACCACCATCACTACTGTGGTGTTGTGCTGCCACTCTAGTTTACTGTACCACCACCATCACTACTGTGGTGTTGTGCTGCCACTCTAGTTCACGGTACCATCACTACTGTGGTGTTGTGCTGCCACTCTAGTTCACGGTACCATCACTACTGTGGTGTTGTGCTGCCACTCTAGTTCACTGTACCACCACCATCACCATTGTGGTGTTGTGCTGCCACTCTAGTTCACTTTACCATCACCATCACTACTGTGGTGTTGTGCTGCCACTCTAGTTCACTGTACCACCACCATCACTACTGTGGTGTTGTGCTGCCACTCTAGTTCTCTGTACCATCACCATCACTACTGTGGTGTTGTGCTGCCACTCTAGTTCACTGTACCACCACCATCACTACTCTGGTGTTGTGCTGCCGATCTAGTTCACTGTACCATCACCATCACTACTGTGGTGTTGTGCTGCCACTCTAGTTCACTGTACCACCACCATCACTACTATGGTGTTGTGCTTCCACTCTAGTTCACTGTACCATCACCAACATTACTGTGGTGTTGTGCTGCCGCTCAAGTTCGCTGTACCATCACCATCACTACTGTGGTGTTGTGCTGCCACTCTAGTTCTCTGTACCACCACCATCACTACTGTGGTGTTGTGCTGCCACTCTAGTTCACTGTTCCATCACTATCACTACTGTGGTGTTGTGCTGCCATTCTAGTTCACTGTACCATCATCATCACTACTATGGTGTTGTGCTGCCACTCTAGTTCACTGTACCAGCACCATCACTACTGTGGTGTTGTGCTGCCACTCTAGTTCACTGTACCACCACCATCACTACTGTGGTGTTGTGCTGCCACTCTAGTTCACTGTACCATCATCATCACTACTGTGGTGTTGTGCTGCCACTCTAGTTCACTGTACCGCACCATCACTACTGTGGTGTTGTGCTGCCACTCTAGTTCACTGTACCACCACCATCACTACTGTGGTGTTGTGCTGCCACTCTAGTTCACTGTACCATCACCATCACTACTGTGGTGTTGTGCTGCCACTCTAGTTCACTGTACCATCACTACTGTGGTGTTGTGCTGCCACTCTAGTTCACTGTACCACCACCATCACTACTGTGGTGTTGTGCTGCCACTCTAGTTCACTGTACCATCACCATCACTACTGTGGTGTTGTGCTGCCACTCTAGTTCACTGTACCATCACCATCACTACTGTGGTGTGCTGCCACTCTAGTTCACTGTACCATCACCATCACTACTGTGGTGTTGTGCTGCCACTCTAGTTCACTGTACCACCACAATCACTACTGTGGTGTTGTGCTGCCACTCTAGTTCACTGTACCATCACCATCACTACTGTGGTGTTGTGCTGCCACTCTAGTTCACTGTACCACCACCATCACTACTGTGGTGTTGTGCTGCCACTCTAGTTCACAGTACTACCACCATCACTACTGTGATGGTGTACTGCACTCTAGTTCACTGTACCATCACCATCACTACTGTGTGTTGTGCTGCCACTAGTTCACTGTACCGCCACTATTACTATGTGGTGTTGTGCTGCCACTCTAGTTCACTGTACCATCACTACTGTGGTGTTGTGCTGCCACTCTAGTTCACTGTACCATCACTACTGTGGTGTTGTGCTGCCACTCTAGTTCACTGTACCATCACCATCACTACTGTGTGTTGTGCTGCCACTCTAGTTCACTGTACCACCACCATCACTTCTGTGGTGTTGTGTTGCCACTCTAGTTCACTGTACCACCACCATCACTACTGTGGTGTTCTGCTGCCACTCTAGTTCACTGTACCACCACCATCACTACTGTGGTGTTGTGCTGCTACTCTAGTTCACTGTACCACAACCATCACTACTGTGGTGTTGTGCTGCCACTCTAGTTCACTGTACCTCCTCCATCACTACTGTGGTGTTGTGCTGCCACTCTAGTTCACTGTACCACAACCATCACTACTGTGGTGTTGTGCTGCCACTCTAGTTCACTGTACCTCCTCCATCACTACTGTGGTGTTGTGCTGACATTCCAGTTGACTGTACCACCACCATCACTACTGTGGTGTTGTGCTGCCACTCTAGTTCACTGTACCATCACTACTGTGGTGTTGTGCTGCCACTCTAGTTCACTGTACCACCACCATCACTACTGTGGTGTTGTGCTGCCACTCTAGTTCACTGTACCACCACCATCACTACTGTGGTGTTGTGCTGCCACTCTAGTTCACTGTACCACCACCATCACTACTGTGGTGTTGTGCTGCCACTCTAGTTCACTGTACCTCCTCCATCACTACTGTGGTGTTGTGCTGACATTCCAGTTGACTGTACCACCACCATCACTACTGTGGTGTTGTGCTGCCACTCTAGTTCACTGTACCACCACCATCACTACTGTGGTGTTGTGCTGCCACTCTAGTTCACTGTACCACCACCATCACTACTGTGGTGTTGTGCTTCCACTCTAGTTTACTGCACCTCCTCCATCACTACTGTGGTGTTGTGCTGCCACTCTAGTTCACTGTACCATCACTACTGTGGTGTTGTGCTGCCACTCTAGTTCACTGTACCACCACCATCACTACTGTGGTGTTGTGCTGCCACTCTAGTTCACTGTACCACCACCATCACTACTGTGGTGTTGTGCTGCCACTCTAGTTCACTATACCACCACCATCACTACTGTGGTGTTGTGCTGCCACTCTAGTTCACTGTACCACCACCATCACTACTGTGGTGTTGTGCTGCCACTCTAGTTCACTGTACCACCACCATCACTACTGTGGTGTTGTGCTTCCACTCTAGTTTACTGCACCTCCTCCATCACTACTGTGGTGTTGTGCTGCCACTCTAGTTCACTGTACCATCACTACTGTGGTGTTGTGCTGCCACTCTAGTTCACTGTACCACCACCATCACTACTGTGGTGTTGTGCTGCCACTCTAGTTCACTGTACCACCACCATCACTACTGTGGTGTTGTGCTGCCACTCTAGTTCACTGTACCACCACCATCACTACTGTGGTGTTGTGCTGCCACTCTAGTTCACTGTACCATCACCATCACTACTGTGATGTTGTACTGCCACTCTAGTTCACTGTACCATCACCATCACTACTGTGATGTTGTACTGCCACTCGTGTTCACTGTACCACAAATATCACCATCACTCCTGCATCACCATGGACAGCGTGTAGCTGATGACAATGTAATTTAAGGACACACCTTTATCACTAGATCATCATAACTTCACTATCTTTGGTATTTAACACTTTGGTATTATACTTTGGTATCATATACCTGACAATCACGGCTGTATCACCATCAATGGTATATCTTCTCAGTACTGTAACCTATCATTGCTGTATCACTATAGCTTCACTATTACCTCTATATATCACCATCACCTCAGGGCCCACACTTGGGGTCATATACTGACCATGTTGAGTAACAAATTGTTGGTGTCACCATATGACAGATGTTGTCACTGTTATATCACCAATAGCTCACTATCATATAACACTATCACTGCAACACCAACATCATTTCTCTTTCACCGCATTATCACCTCACTGATATATTCCTCCTTACATTCACTGTTATATCACTATCATTGCTACAGTACCACTACCTCACATCACTACTATATCACCATCACTGTCATATCACCATCACCTCACTACCACTGCTATACTACCATCACTTCACTATCACTGCTATGTCACTATCACATGGGTGTGTTCTGATATTACCATACTGGACCATGGTGTGTTCTGATATTACCATACTGGACCATGGTGTGTTGTGATATTACCATACTGGACCATGGTGTGTTCTGATATTACCATACTGGACCATGGTGTGTTGTGATATTACCATACTGGACCATGGTGTGTTGTGATATTACCATACTGGTCCATGGTGTGTTGTGATATTACCATACTGGTCCATGGTGTGTTGTGATATTACCATACTGGTCCATGGTGTGTTGTGATATTACCATATGGGTGTGAGGTGGTGTTATGACCACACATACACCAGTATGATCATACTGTAGCTGGTGTATGATGTGCTCAAACTGTATTGTGATATCTTGGCTGATTAGCCTAGTATCACGAATATTAATTTATGTAGTTATTCTTTTTTCGACAACACACTAGTATTAAATGTGTATTACCAATGTATGCCACATATATCTATGTATATTATATATCTGTACTATAAGTCCTTGCCATGTATTTGCGGATATATATTAGAAGTCTAGTGATTAGCAGTAGCCTAATGTCATGTAGCTTGAAAAACATCCGTATATGCTTATATTATGGAATGCTTCATAATGCTGTATAGGAAATATTATGTGAACTATGATGGAGAATGTATAAATTTGGATGTATTACTGTCATGTATACTGTCTAATTTCCCTTTCATTATTGTTCATTACATTGTCCTCTAACATTAAATTAGATTTTGGCATTGTGAGATGTATACCACATAGACATGGTTTTGATACACATGTTGTATATATATATATATATATATATATATATATATATATATATAATATATAATATATATATATATATATGTATATATAATATATATATGTATATATATAATATATATATATATATATATATATATATAATATTATATATATAGGGGGTACCACCTCTGGTGCAATTATAGGGACCCACAGCCTCAGAGAAGGGAACACAGAGCATTCAGGGAAACTTGCCATTTAACTCTGAATCATGAGGGTGTTCGCTTCTCCTACCACCCCCCTTTTTTATGTGTACACTTTATTAGCAAGGTTTACAGTTTACATATCTGATTGTATACAAAAAAATGAGCATTAAGAGGACACAAAATAGTTCACTTCCTAGAGGCTGTAGATTTTCCCGAACCCTCCGACGTTTGGCAGAACCGAGGATGCAGCGAGCATTCCCCCTCTGGATCGCGACACTGAGGCGCTGAAAGAGAAAACTCGCCGCTCTAGGGTCTCTTGTGGTGTCAATGAGCTTGGAACCAAGATCCTTTAGAAACCTTCTGCACTCTCTCCACATGGGCCTATGGTCTCAGACCCTATTGGAACGAAGTTGTACCGATGATCTAATTGCCTATACTTGGCTGACTTGTCTCTTTCTCTGTGTGTCGCCGCGGCTCCTGCTGTGCCGGCAGAGAGTTGATGTATGTGGCTGCCAGGTGGATACGCAAGTATAGTCCCATGCCAACTGTCTGCCTGCCACCCTTCCACGGACGCAGTGTGATTCCGTCTGGTCGCCGGCAAAGCTAACAGAGTCACGGTTCAGAAGGTTGCGGGCTCTTCTTCCGCTGGACACTGGGCAGAGGCAGGCTTCTTTTAATGATGTCGTTTACTTCGTCGTGTCTAGTGTGCCAACCACCAGATTTTCCACAGTGCAGGCCATGCAATCCATATTCGTCAGCATCTGCCTCGCCGCAATACACCTATGAACATAGGTGGTATATATAGGTAGGTATATATAGGTGTATACATAGGTGTATGGTATATAATTATATATATATATATAATATATATATATATAATATATATATTATATATATATATATATATATATATATATATATATATATATATACTTTATATTGTATTCATGTATACATGTGTATAATGGCTGGCTGGCAGATGTCTTGAAATCCTCCCTTAACCCCTCCTCCCCTCTCCCGCCAGTGTTACCATGTCTTGTCAATATGAATTCTTTGTTCACAAATTTTTATATCATGATATAATCTTTAATGTACTGAATTATTGATATGTATTAATATGTAAGGTTGTGTATTATAGTCTTTTTTTTGTTTATACATGAATTAGAAGTTCTTGATCGAGATATGTGTGTATATGAGCTTGAGATAGTTGAAAGAGAGGAGTCAGCTGACTCATAGAGGTGGATACAGTGTCGCTCCCGGCCAGCATGGCTCTGGCCGGTCACTCTTTGATTGTCTCAGTCGAGCGCATGTGTTGCTGCTACGGTCCGGGTTTTGTGACCTTATTTGTGTCATTTACTACTAGGATATTTGTCATGTTGCAGTAATGTATACCATGGATCAATTCTACCATTGTGCATCCTTTATACCAGGTGATAGGTGCTGTTATATATCTTAGTGAGGTGGGTACCTGAGGATCTTAAGTGATGCCATTGTGGTGTATATGATATTGATTCCTCATACCTCATTTGTTAATGGTTGTGACACACCACCACCACCTGTAGTGATATTAGCAGCATAATAGGCGCTAGTGTCCCACTGCGCCACGATAGAGCCTGGCATCAGCTAGTGCTGATTGTATGCAGTTTTGAGACATGTTGATGATCATGCCCAGCTTTGAGAAGCTGGATAAATCATTAAGTGTGAGTTTATAGATTGTATTCTTTTTTTTTATGTTATGTTAATGCCCAGTAAACTGGAATATTTATTGTTAGCCTTTCACTTCCCTAGACTCTTATTGATATTTGGCCAGGCTGTGTTTTCCATTGATGCTGTAGGTTACTCCCCCTTAACATATATATATACAGCAACGTTGGTGAGCAGCAATATGAGCCCAGAGGTCCACTTTGGATAGTCGTTGTCCCTGTGAGGCTTTGGGCACCCCCAGCTCCACTGGTTCCTCCCCTCAACTGTGAAGGAAAGAAAGTTCTGCTTCTGGCACTTCACTGATGCCAGTAACACCCAGAGAGTCACCTGGTGAGGCCTCACATCAACCATACGTGCACCAACCATACCAGATTGAAGAAATGACATTTATTTATTTATTTTTTATATACAAGCTGGTGCATTGGGTTTATAAGAATACATAGCAATGATGTTTTTACATTTTTGTAAAGCCTTGTAAATTAGAACAGAAAGCAACTCAAGAGAAAAAGAACACTCCAAAATATTTCTTCAAGTATGTGAAATCGTAATAAAAATCTCCTCCAGTATTGGACCTATTATTATAAACGAAGTTTCATGCACAGAGGACGACAAAGAAGTTAGTGTAAGCCTTAAAAATCAGTACGAGAGCATGTTTAGCAATCCTCACCAATACTAATTTGATTCCCAGCGAGTAATCACATTAACAACCCATGTGTTTGGTAGTCCACCACACACACCCTAGACAATCAGGCCGCAACATGGAAACGGATTGCAACCTGGAGTTCTGCTGAACACACGAGGGTTTCCTGAGGCTTCCACTGAAGCCTGACCACGATTTTCACACAATCCCCCCATGCACTCTGGTAGATTTTCACACAATCCCCCCATGCACTCTAGGGAGATTTTCACACAATCCCCCCCCCCCATGCACTATCTGTCATCTAGGAATGTTCTACCTCTGATGCTCCTCTTTTTTTAATACACAGAGTAATGACACTAACATGTGATTACCACATGCACTTTGTCAGTGCGTGGCGGGGAAGGGGGGGATTGTGTGAAAATCCTGGTTCGGCTTCAGTAGAAGCCTTGGGAAACCCTCGTGTGTTCAGCAGAACTCCAGATTGCAGTCCTTTTCCAAGTCGTGGCCTGATTGTCTGGGTGTGTGTGTGTGTGGGAATACCCACCACATAGGTTCGAATCCTCATCACGGCTCCTAAGGATTTTCTCACTAATTTGATTATTCCTATCCTGATTAGTATCTTTATGTATTCAAAAAATAGTGATGGGCTTTAATTACTCTTGGTTTACTTCCACACCTGCAGAGGTAGGAAAGAAACTACCAAGTCAAAAAATAGAACATTTAATACAAATAAATGACGATGGCAAATATTGATATTAACTGATGCTGGACCCACAACTCCTCAGTGTACTCTTCTTGAACTCTCCTCAACACTCCCGTTACACCATGTCATAAACATGTTGTTAATTATCTTATATGACACGTGACTGTCTCCTCTGTAAATGAGGTGAACCTTTGGTCAAAACTGTACATATATCTAATGTGCTCAATATCTTCACAACATGACATTCACTTCCTGGCCAAAACTGTTGTTACGATAATCTCCTTCAAGAGAGATTTGGCCTGCTCTTTCCTATCATCATGTTACTTCAGTACATCTACAACATCTAGATACTACGAGCAAGTGTAGTACGTATTGAGTAAAATACGTTTTGTCAGGCGCATACGTATCAGACGCTCGCTCTCCTCCTACCCCCTCCATCATCGCCGATCACCAAACTACCACTTCCAGCCCGCCTGCTTCTGATTGGTGAATCGACGACTGCACCTCTGCACCTCAGCGCCATCTACCTAGCCGATGTCTGGGCCTGCACCAGCCATTGGAGTTAGAATATTCTGTGCTCTCAAGCTGAAAACAACCATCTGATATACGCTGTGTTTATTAGAGGATGTTCTCGGCCAGCGCTTTATTCTCAGCACCTGTTAATTCATTTTCTTGTCATTATTTATTTGTAGAGTAACGTCACCACTATTCTTATTTTTATGTTATTTTTTTACTTTTAATCTTGTTTGTTTGTTTGCACTGTACATAGCCAAGGGATTATCTTTGTTCATAAATTTATGTTAACTAAAGTTTCATTGTTCATACTATTTGTTTTGCGTGTTTTCCCTTACTTTACCACAGAAGACAACAGCCAAGCAGTCAACTTTTTTTTTTGTAAATGTGATTGGCATTGACACCAGCCATTAGGAGGACTGCCGAACACCTACACTTCTTTTTTTTTTCTATCACACTGTACATACAACTATTGTGCTCAATATCTTCACCACATAACCTTCACCTCCTGGGCAAAAATAGTTACCAATAAATCAACATATGGTCAAACACTCCACATAATGGACAACAGTAAATGGGTACACTAACTTGTACATATATGTCTAGTATTGGTAAGTCCCTTGACGATTGTTCATCAATAACATTCCCTGAGGTAATTAAGATCAGCCATTCTCGACACCAAGACAAAAGAATATTACATGCATGGAAAGGTATGAGCAGTTGGTCATAGGAGACACTGCTAACGACCCGTTGTTGAGTGCCTTAAACACTCCACTGGGATGTTGGGGTAATGTTTACACTGATGCATCTGGCAGCGTGGCGCCTCCCTTGCTGGCTGAGACCCAGTAACAGTCTGGGTTTCACACTGTCCTCCAAATATATCAACCCAGCCTCTTTTTTACACACTGCTTTTGTAACTATGTGCACCTGTGTACTGAGCACGTTAACAGCCTCAACTCCTCCCCAGCAGGCATTGATACTCCACTGAGTATGTTGGGGAGGGGGGGGTCTCCTGTAAACCTTTGTACCGAGTCATTAACCTTTTCCTCCACTGTTCCGGAACCTTTACGGGTGTAAATATCCACCAATCACGTCCCAGTCTATATTCTGTGGGAGTGGGGGGGGGGGGGTAGAGGGAAAGACCCACCTTAAAAAAGGTGTAACGTATGTGTCAATATCTTCACCAGTTTATAATCACATCTCCACCATTCTAGTTCTCTTCACACAATGGGACTTTCCACCTGCAGAGTTCAGTACGGTCATCCCGTGCAATTGGTGTTTGCTAGAAATGAATTTAAAATAATCTGACCCAATTAACACTCCTATATCTTTGATACGGTCAGATTAGTTTTATGGGTCAGCTAATTTGGCTCACTGCTGTTTTAAATGTTTAATTGTGATCCCTAGACCTGGCACATATAGGTCAGATGGGATTGTGTCCACGACTATAGAGAATACAGGTCTGAGGTAACCACCCAAGGGAACGTAGGGTTTGACTACGTTGTAGGGTTTAGGTCCACTGGTGGATAAAAGCCCAAGTATATTCAGGGTGGCCTGCATCACTGGTTTGAATTCCATTTGTTCTGCGGCCCTCTGTGTGACAAAGGTTTTCTTGAAACCCTCATAAAACAGCCTCTGACTAATAGTTTCCTTTTCCCCTGAGGCAGAGTTAACATGGCTGTTTGTAGGGTTGCAGCAGTGTTGGCTTGTGTCAACATAGCCCCTGTACTGCCTTCCACTTGACAGTAGTTGACTGCTGCAGTAGTTTAGGGTTTAACGCCGGGTGACGATGGAGTTGGTCTCCTACCGTCACCCTTCACATTCCTGGCCGTTGTTGACGTGAGGAGGCTTGGTGGGCAGCAACCGGGGTGTGATGCTCCATGGGACAGTCCTCTACCGTCTTCACTAATCATGCTGGATGATATTTCCTCTTCCTTACGTTTCGTTTAGCCTTCCCCCTCTTCTTCTTAATAATTGTCATTTCCCGCCGATCTTTTGCATGCTTCATTATTCTTTCGAACATCTTCAGTTTTGACACCCGGATGTTTGGGGAGGCACACATTCACCCGTAGAACTGTGGCACCCGACGTTGTGAGGGAGGGGACGCTTTTATTGTCAATCCTCACCTTAGTTGCTGAACCTGATTACGACGGACTGACGGTTCTTAAGGTGATGATTGCTGGGAGTATACTCATGATGATCCCCTGGGATGAGAGGGGGGGGCCATCTTGGCTCCATGGTGGGTATGGGGGCTTATTAGTAAATTAAATTATTATCTACTCATTCCTATGCCACTGAATGATCCTCTTATAAATATAAATAAATAAATAAATGTTTATTTAGGTAAGGTACATACATACAAAAGATTTTACAAAGATTTATGGATTTATAGATAGAGCTAGTACATACAATGCCTAAAGCAACTATTATGCAAAGCGTTTCGGCCAAGAAAAACATTAATGACTAAAGCTTAATACTAATCGAGTATAAAGAATAAAATGTGTTGAGAACAAATAAAAATAGAGATAAAAAAAGGGTGAAACATGGCTGAAAAAGCAGCACAAATACAATTAGGTCGACAAACAGCGTTGTTTAAAAAAACAGACATGGATTGACAATAGAGGGGTAAGGTAGGTTACAGGGAATATATTAGGTAGTGCTTCGTTTTTATCTTAAACTGGTTGAGAGAGGTACAGTCTTTAACATGGTTGGGAAGGTCATTCCACATTCTTGGTCCCTTGATTTGTAAAGCATTTCTAGTTTGAATAAGTCGTACTCTTGGAATATCAAAAAGGTATTTATTTCTGGTGTGGTGCTCATGGGTTCTGTTACAACCTTCTATGAAGCTTTTGAGGTTAGGATTGGCATTACAGTTCAGCGTTTTATATATGTATAATACACATGAGAGAATGTGTAGTGACTTAATATCTAACATATTCAGAGATTTGAGTAGGGGTACTGTCCGCTCGGCCGACCGGCTCCCTGGGTAGGTTTGATATTGGTCTATAATTGTATATGTCCGCCGGATTGCCTCCTTTATGAATGGGCGTTACTCTTGCTTTTTTAAGGATATCAGGGAAGGTATGACACTCAAGGGATTTGTTGAACAACAGAGCTATAGGTGGCACAAGGGCATGGGAGGCGCTCTTGTATACACTGGATGGGATTTCACGGACGTTCCCAGCTTTGGTTTTTAGTGAGTATATGATGGACACAACATCTGTCGGGCTGATTGGTGAAAGGAGAAGAGAGTTTGAATAGCTGCCTGAGAGATATGTGTTAATATGTGTCTGAGTCTGTGGGATTTTACTTGCAAAGTTAGCACCAACCGATGAAAAGAAGCTATTAAATTCATTTGCCAATCAGATGACGGTGTAGAGCCATCGTTATAGAGTTTTATTTGGTTATGTGGTTACCTTACCTTGAGGTTACCTTGAGGTGTTTCCGGGGCTTAGCGTCCCCGCGGCCCGGTCATCGACCAGGCCTCCTGGTTGTTGGACTGATCAACCAGGCTGTTGGACGCGGCTGCTCGCAGCCTGACGTATGAGTCACAGCCTGGTTGATCAGGTATCCTTTGGAGGTGCTTATCCAGTTCTCTCTTGAACACTGTGAGGGGTTTGCCAGTTATGCCCCTTATGTGTAGCGGGAGCGTGTTGAACAGTCTCGGGCCCATGATGTTGATAGAGTTCTCTCTCAAAGTACCAGTTGCACCTCTGCTTTTCAACGGGGGTATTCCGCTCATCCTGCCATGTCTTCTGGTCTCATGTGATGTTATTTCTGTGTGCAGGTTTGGGACCAGCCCCTCTAATATTTTCCATGTGTAAATTATTATGTACCTCTCCCGCCTGCGCTCAAGGGAGTACAGATTTAGGCTCTTCAGTCGGTCCCAGTAGTTTAGATGTTTTACTGGGTGGATTCTAGCAGTAAAGGATCTCTGCACGCTCTCCAGGTCAGCAATTTCACCCACTGTGAAAGGGGCTGTCATTGTGCAGCAGTACTCCACCTAGAGAGCACAAGCGTTTTGAAAAGTATCATCATCGGTATAGCATCTCTAGTGTGAAAAGTTCTTGTTATCCAACCTGTCATTTTTCTTGCAGTTGTGACGGCTACTTTATTGTGTTCTTTAAAGGTAAGGTCTTCCGACATGAGTACACCCAGATCCTTTACATTGCCTTTTCGTTCTATGTTATGATTTGTCTGAGTTTTGTACGTGGTTTCCGTTTTTATATTTTCATTTTTTCCATAGCGCATGAGCTGGAACTTATCTTCGTTAAAACATATATTTTTCTGTAGCCCATAGAAAGACTGACTGATCTACATCTGACTGGAGGTTCGCCGTGTCCTCTATGTTGCCTACTCTCATTTATTTATTTATTTATTTATTTATTTATTTATGCATATACAAGAAGGTACATTGGGAATGTGTGGATACATAAAATGGTAATTACAGTCTTGTAAAGCCACTAGTACGCGCAGCGTTTCGGGCAGGTCCTTAATCTAAGAAAATTTTAAGTAGGTAAATACTTGCAAGATTTATAAAAAAATGATAACAGATACATGGCAAGAAAAAAAAATAGAGAAAATTGTAGGTACAGTGGATTAAAGC
>WNGS01119296.1:63962-74365 GCA_020271785.1 Procambarus virginalis
TTTGGGGGTTTTGGTCGTTTTCGGCTTTGGTTCTTCCACGCCCCTTGATTTTCCCCCTCCTGCTTCCGGCCCCTACGCATCTGTAGGCTTTGGGGTCGGGGCGGGGTTCGAGGTTCTGAGACTTGGGCAGTTTCGGGTTTCCCCGTCCGGGTAGCTGCGGAGGCATTCGAGTCTGTTCCTCCTGCCGATGCTCCGGGGTCTGACCAGTGGGCCCCTTCTCTTCCAGCTCTCTCGGCTGCCCCGGCTTTTTCTTGTGGGGCCGGGGCTTTGGAGGTCGACTCGGCCCCGGGGCTAGTGTAGAGGCTCCTGGGGTTGGGGAGGAGCGACCTTGGGGGCCCCCACCTGGATTCCGTCCTTCTGAGCGGGGCTTACTGTTGCGAGGAGTGGGGTTTTTTCTTTCCCCCCTCTGCGTACGACTGGGCTTGGGTTCTGCTCCTCCCCGGGTTCGGTTCCGTGTCCCTGTGGTTCCTTCGGTTCCGTCTTCCGGAGTTTTTCGGCTAACCGCATCTCTTCGTCTGCGGTGCCGTTGGCCTTTGCGGCTTACCTCCTGCGTGTCCCGGAACTTGTAGCAGTTTTAGGCTACTTGTAGCATTTTGGGCTACTTGTAGCAGTATTGGCTACTTGTAGCAGTATTGGGCTACTTGTAGCAGTATTGGGCTACTTGTAGCAGTATTGGGCTACTTGTAGCAGTATTGGGCTACTTGTAGCAGTATTGGGCTACTTGTAGCGGTATTGGGCTACTTCTCGCCCTGTTGGGCTACTTTTCTTTCGCGTCCTGCGCATGCGCCGTGAGTTTGTTTTGGTTCCGGGCGGTGTGCACATGTGTTGTGCTTCCATTTCTCGGGGGGCTTCGCCTCTCGCTCTTCATCCCATCCGTGCCCCGTTGCTTGGGGGTTGTCTGGGGTGCTGCTGTACTCTCCTAGTTGTGTTTGCGGGGGTTGAGCTCTGGCTCTCTGGTCCTGCCTCTCAACAGTCAATCAACAGGTGTACCGATTCCTGAGCCTATTGGGCTCTATCATCTCTACACTTGACTCTGTGTATGGAGTCAGCCTCCACCTCATCCCTTCCTCATGCATTCCGTTTGTCAACCACTCTGACACTAAAACAGTTCTGCAGGTGAGTTGGTGCGGTTTGGCGTTTCCTTCGTCCTGACGCTGTTTTTGGGCGTAGGCATGGGTGTACGTACGTACTTGTGACAGTGGTCCGTATCGCCCGAGGTGCCTGCTGCTGGGCTATTAGCCCATATTGGGCTGCTCTTGTTCTCTCCACCTGATTCCTTCCTCGGTTCACGGTGTCTGCGGGTGGCCTCTTGGCCCTTTCGAGGCGACCCCTGCCTGTACTCCTGCCCCTCTCCTATGCTTGTCTCACCTGGCTTGAGTTCGGGGCCCCGCCTCCACCTTGTTCCACGGTGCAACGGTGGGGTGCCTGTTTGGTGGTACGTTTCCTGTGTCGAGGTGTTGTGTGCTTGCGGGGTTGGGTTCTGGCTCTTTAGTTCCGCCTCTCCCCTGTCGTTTGCCTGTTGAGCGGTTTCTGTGCTTCATGGGCGCTCTCGTCTCTGCTCTTGGGGCTGTGTATGGGATCAGCCCATGTGGGCTGCCCAATGTGTTCCTTCGGTTGCCTGTTACACTGCACACGTTTCTCCTACCGTCCCTGTGGCTCGGTGGGTGCTCGGTTTCCGCCTGTGTCCCCTTGTGTGCCGCTCGTGTACGATTTATCTATCTTCTCTGTCGCTCCCTCGGGGAGTGTGGGGACGTTTTGCTGCGGTTTTGGTACTGCAGCTGTGTGTCGGGGTTGGTTGTGGCATTATGTTCGGCCCTTCCGTGCTCCTTTTGGGGCCCTCCTTCCTTGTCGGTCTTGCTGTGCTGGCCTGGTTTTCCAGGTTCCTTGGATTCTGTTTTGTCCTTGCCTCATTGTGCTGGTTGGGGATGAGCTTGGGGTCTTCGTCTCGCCCCTCGCTTTTTCCTCCGGTTTCCGTTCAAGTTCCGGAGCCTAGTGGGCTCCCTTCCTTGGTGTTTTTTCACGGCTGCCCCGGGGTTTTCTTGACGCTGGGGCTTTGAGGGGACAGCTCGGCCCCGGGCCTGCAGGGTGGGTTCCCGGGGCTGGGGTGGTGCTAACGTAAGGGGCCTTCGGCCCGTTGGTCCCCGCCGGGGTCTTTCTACCCCTCTGGGCCAGGCTTGCGGTTTTGTGGTGTGGGGTTTTTCCGTCCCCCCGCTCCGCACGTGCTTTGTGGGCATCGGTCCCTCCCTGGGCTCGGTTTTCCTTGTCCAGCGTGCCCGTTGTTTCCGTCCTGTCGGTGGGTGTTTTTCTACAGTCTTCGCACCTTTTTCCAGGACGGGCCTTCTCAGTCATGTCCCCCTCTTCTTGGGGTTCTGCATGACTTTTGGTCTCGGGTGCGACGGAGTTTTTGTGCCTTCGTTCTTTGTTTGCTGCTTTTGTTTTCGAAGGTTTGGGACTGTTTTGGGGTAGCCTTGGTAGCTGCACCCAATTGCCGTGGGAAAGGAGAAAGCGGATAAACAGAGGGGAGTTCAACACCCACTGTGTGACGTTGACATGTCAGTCAGTCCGACCGGCGCAGGTCAGTCCTAGCGCCGTATACTGCATTGGTCATCTGTTGGGGCTCGTGACACCCGTCACCGACATCTTTCTTCCCTTGTCCCGGTCGCTCCGTGGCTTCTGGCACCCACACCATAGAGAGAATGCAGCCGGCGATGACACTGCTGCTCCTCTCGTTGACGGGGCCGGCGCCTTCTACTCTGGCGGCGTCTTTGTGCGGGGTTTTCCTTGACACACTTCCCAGTGGGCCCCTCCTCCTTCACTCTCCTGTAAACGTACATGTACGTGTGCGGCGGAGAATGAAAGGGCAGGAATAATGAGAGTGAGTGGAAAGAGCAATTCTGTGTCTTCTAACCCCAGTCAGCTCTTTCCCATTTTCTGGTACGTCTGTCGTCATTCGGTTGAGCTTCCCTCCGGTCCTTTCTAGGGCTTGTGGGTCCTCTTCCCGGCAGTTTCTGGATGTTTGGCCTTCTGGTTCTTTTGTGCATATATCTCCTCTTCGCGCTGTCTCAGCGCTACTTGTTTTCCTGGGGGCGATTTGCTCCTGCCCTTCTGCCGGTGTTTGGTTGGGCGGGGCGGCTCCTTATGCAGGTTCCTTCCCTGTCGGCTGCACTTGTGGTGGCCTTGCACGCTTGTGGCATTTTGGTTTTGGTCCTGCGTTTTCTTTTCCCTCCTGGGGCTGTCATAGGATTGGCTTGCAGAAGGTGTAGAGGCGCTTGGGACTGTTCCTGGGTCTTGCACCTTGGTTTCTGCTGCTAGCTTTCGGTATCGATGTTCCTTCTGTGCCGTTTCGCAGGCTGTATCGTGCATTGTTTCACCTCCGCCTGTTTCTCTGCACTGCCTGTGCCGTCCAGGTCTTTGGACAGGGTGCTCTCCTGTTTTTCTTCTCCTTGGTGGTTGTGGCTCCTCGGGGCCAGGTTTGCTTTGCCTCGGCTATCTTTTGGCATTGGCCTCTGGGGGTCGTGTGGCAGTGCTTCATGCTCTTCTCAGGCGCAGTGGTTTCTTGGCTCCTATGATCTTGGTCATAGTTTTCTTCGTCTGTGGCCGTTCTCCCTTTTTCTGGCGAATGTTGTGCCTGCTGCTTTCCGGAGGGGTCCTTTTGGTTGTTGTCTCGACTTCGTGTTGAGGAGTGGTTCACCGACCGCCTCCCGGGTATGTCCCCTTGTTTTCTTAGGTAGTCTTTGGTGAGGTAGCTCCGGGGAGCCGTAGGGGCTCCCCCCAGAAAAACCAGCGTTGAATGTAATGAAACGCCATTTTCTGGGTGAGTCCCGGAGGCTCCCCGGCATCCCTCCCGCCCTCCGGTCGGCGGTTTTTCGTGGTTTTGATATCCAGCCTCGGAACTGGGTGTGGATAGCCGGCGCGGGGGTCTGGGGCTCCCCCTTCCCCCTCCCGGGGAGGGGGGAGCTGCGCAGACATGCGGCGCGGCTCGTGTGACGTCATGCTTGTTAGTTCGTTTTCCTGGGGGAGTTCTGTCCACTCGTTTGTCAATTTTTGTGGTTAACCAGAATAGGGGTTTGTTTTGTGGCGCTTACCTTTCTGGGTGCCTGTCCCGGTCGATGGCAGATATAGAATGCTCCAAATCACATGTGCATTTCTATGGGCCATTGCTCCCCGTGCCTCTCTGAGGGGGCCAGGTTCTGGCTCGTGGTCCCCGGTAGGCCTAGAACTCCACCCACATCGACTGATGCAAAATAGTTAGGGTATCCATATCAGCCATGGATAGCTCCGGGGAGCCTCCGGGACTCACCCAGAAAATGGCGTTTCATTACATTCAACACTGGTTTTTTAATGTTTTCATTACTTTTGTGTTTTGAAATGAAAGTTTTGATTTGGAAACTTTTGCATAACTTTACCCCTGGACATTTATAAAAACAAAAAGAAAACAAAAATATGTCCTTCAAAATTGCACTAAAAAGTTTTTGGCGAAACCAGGCGTGCAGAGGGTAAGGAGTACTGTAACACTTGGATTAAACTCCATCAACCTTGGTCCCCGTTAGTAAAGTGATTAAGTGTAAAGACCTTATATTGTAAAAAAATCCATGCTACATTTGTATATTACCAAGAGAGCGTACAGTAAAATAACGACTAAGCCCAGATTTGTGTGGGACCAATAGTCAATTCATCCATTTGTTTATGTTTGGTGAAGAGTATCACTCAATCTCAACAATCCAGTAATGTAATTGTGTGTTCCCATAGTTAATAAGTGTAGAATAATCCGTTGTTCAATAAAGCCCATGTGTGAAGATTTAACCCCAGTGCACTTATTGTCCAACTTAGACTAAGAATACTTGACCCTTCCCCCATTATCACATATGATACATACATTTCCTTCCATTATTCATAAGAAAGTAAGGACGGGGTTTGTTAGTCTGTACTCTCGGGTACGTCTTACAGGCAGCCCTGCTGCTGCAATATGTTACCAAAAAATATTATCCCATACTCCGGGCTATATTTATAAAAAATATTGGCCCTTGTGTGAATATGTTAATCTGTAAGTAATATTAACTCTGCTCTAGAAAGGCTAATGCAAAGAATGTATATAGATATTATGCAATTTGTATTAGTAAATAAAGTACAGTACTGTAATATTGCTTTTTTGTTGTAAATACATCTAGTTTAATCAAATATTCTTTATAACTTGCCAGAGGAATGTTCAGTGTGTTATAACGATTATGATGACAATAAGCTACGGCCTCGCACACTGCCGTGCGGCCACACATTCTGCTCCCAGTGTATTGAAAATGCTATCAAGAATGGTCAGCTGTCCTGCCCCAGCTGCCGTGGCAGCACGCTGCCACAGCTGCTACTCAGTTCCCAATTAGCTATGCTGTGGAGGCTTTAGTTAGGAAACTCAAAAATATCCAGCTAACAACTGAGAAAGTAGTGCCAGCAAAACCTTATGAAGGTCCCGGGAAAGGCATCAGTAAGACGTTACGTTCCCTGGTACAGGAGCAGAAGAGCATCATCAGCAGCCTCATTATTAGCTGTGAAGAGGTACTGTCCCAGCTGGGGGAGTACCCGGGGCAGCTGGGGGACTGGAAGACTCACCACCTCCAACCAGGACAGACTCTATGCTCTGGTAGAGCAGAACAAGTCAGTGATGAAGCTCTTGGAACTGGAGGATACCAGTGTGGTGGATATGACAACACAAGGAGAGGAAGGGAAGACTCAGCTACAGGTCATGATGGGGAACCTCGACATAGTCAACACCCCACAGGTGGTTGACACAACCATAGACACAGCTCATGAGTGCAAGATGAAGGTACAAGATTGGCTCCAGAAGTGCAGGAAATCTTCCCAGATGTCAAGACTGTCCACACCTCAGTGAAGGTACGTTGCTGAAGGTCACATTGTTCTCACCCAACTGAGTGTAGTATTGCCTCTATATAAACACTTTTGACATGGAGACACATCAAGATGAGAGTAGACTTTATATATAGGAAACTTTTGCCCTAACACCTGAAACATTTTTATTAATAAAGTCAACTGTTCTCTTGGTGTTTCTCTACACTGTGGTCAGTGTAGAGAAACATTACTTATATTGTCAAATTACTTTACTTAGTCTGATGCTTCATTGTAGTCCAGTTACTTTACTCAGAGCCTGATGCTTCATTACAGTCCCATTACTTTACTCAGAGCCTGATGTTTCATTATAGTCCAGTTACTTTACTCAGTGCCTGATACTTCATTATAGTCCAGTTACTTTACTCAGTGCCTGATGCTTCATTATAGTCCAGTTACTTTACTCAGAGCCTGATGCTTCGTTATAGTCCAGTTACTTTACTCAGGGCCTGATGCTTCATTATAGTCCAGTTACTTTACTCAGAGCCTGATGCTTCATTATAGTCCTGTTACTTTACTCAGAGCCTGATGCTTCATTATAGTCCAGTTACTTTACTCAGAGCCTGATGCTTCATTATAGTCCAGTTACTTTACTCAGAGCCTGATGCTTCATTATAGTCCTGTTACTTTACTCAGAGCCTGACACTTCATTATAGTCCAGGTTCCACATAAATGTTTGTGTTGGTAATGACAGGTGCAGGACACCATCAGGGAGGCTCTGGAGATGATGACCACAGAGACAGGTGCCGCAGCTGACCCTGTACACCTGGGAGACTCAGCCTCCACCATTAATGTTTGTGTTGGTAATGACAGGTGCAGGAGACCATCAGGGAAGCCCTGGAGATAATGACCACAGAGACAGGTGCCACAGCTGACCCCGTACACCTGGGAGACTCAGCCTCCAGCATCATGAAGAAAGTTCAGGAAATCACTGGACAGATCCACCAGAAGCAAATAACAGTAAGTTTCTTATTTTTTCTCATAGGTCATATCACAAGATATTGAGTTGCGTTTTGAGGAGAGGAAGCCTGTTCTTTGTTTATTGAGGTTCCCCAAGGTCAACTACTGACTTTCCTTAACATACAATGCACAATAGTTGCCCAACTCCTGGATAATATTTACTGGTAGGTGAACAGAGGCAACAGGTGAAAGGAAACATGTGAACCATTTCTGTCCTGCATGGTGATTAAACCTGTGATCACCTGTTGAACCCGGGATCCTGACTCCCTCACAAAGGCACAGAGAGTCAGCCAGTAGAGGGGGGGGCTGGAGCTACAGGTCCAGCACCAACCCACTGCCAGTAGAGTGGGGGCTGGATCTACAGGTCTGGCATCAACCCCCTGCCAGTAGAGGGGCATGAGCTACAGATCCAGCACCAACCCCCTGTCAGTAGAAGGGGGCTGGAGATACAGGTCCAGGACCAACCCCCTGCCAGTAGAGGGAGGGCTGGAGCTACAGGTCCAGCACCAACCCCCTGCCAGTAGAGGGGGGCTGGAGCTACAGGTCCAACACCATCCCTCTGCCAGTAGAGGGGGGCTGGAACTACAAGTCCAGCACCGATTTCCCTGCCAGTAGAGGGGGGTTTAAGCTACAGGGCCAGCACCAACCTCCTGCCAGTAGAGGGGGGCTGGAACTACAGGTCCAACACCATCCCCCCACCAGGAGAGGGAGGCTGGAGCTACAGGTCCAGGACCGACCCCCCTGCCAGTAGAGGGGGGCTGGAGATACAGGTCCAGCACCATCCCCCCTGCCAGTAGAGGGGGGCTGGAGCTACAGGTCCAGGACCGACCCCCTGCCAGTAGAGGGGGGCTGGAGCTACAGGTCCAGCACCAACCCCCTGCCAGTAGAGGGAGGCTGGAGCTACAGGTCCAGCACCATCCCCCCTGCCAGTAGAGGGAGGCTGGAGCTACAGGTCCAGGACCGACCCCCCTGCCAGTAGAGGGGGGCTGGAGCTACAGGTCCAGCACCAACCCCCTGCCAGTAGAGGGGGGCTGGAAATACAGGTCCAGCACCAACCCCTGCCAGTAGAGGGGGGCTGGAGCTACAGGTCCAGCACAACCCCCTGCCAGTAGAGGGAGGCTGTAGCTACAGGTCCAGCACCAACCCCCTGCCAGTAGAGGGGGGCTGGAAATACAGGTCCAGCACCAACCCCTGACAGTAGAGGGGGGCTGGAGCTACAGGTCCAGCACCAACCCCCTGCCAGTAGAGGGGGGCTGGAGCTACAGGTCCAACATAATGGGGCTTACACTAACCACAGGTGATAAAGGCTCTGACACTGACCACAGGTGATAATGGGGCTGACACTGACCACAGGTGATAATGGAGCTGACACTGTCCACAGGTGATAATGGGGCTGACACTGTCCACAGGTGATAATGGAGCTGACACTGTCCACAGGTGATAATGGGTCTGACATTGACCACAGGTGATAATGGGGCTGACACTGACCACAGGTGATAATGGGGCTGACATTGACCACAGGTGATAATGGGGCTGACATTGACCACAGGTGATAATGGGGCTGACACTGACCACAGGTGATAATGGGGCTGACATTGACCACAGGTGATAATGGGGCTGACATTGACCACAGGTGATAATGGGGCTATCACTGTCTACAGGTGATAATGGGGCTGACACTGTCTACAGGTGATAATGGGGCTGACACTGTCCACAGGTGATAATGGGGCTGACACTGACCACAGGTGATAATGGGGCTGACACTGACCACAGGTGATAATGGGGCTATCACTGTCCACAGGTTGAGGACCTCCGCAGGATGAGTGATCCCGTCAAGAGGCTGGTGGAGGCTGGCCGGGTGTTGGCCGTCCAGGAAGACCAAGATGGCCGCCGCTCCGCCGCTCCGCCAGGATAACTCTACAAGATGGACAGCTGTACCTCCACCCACTCCTGCGTCAGCCCACGCCCGCCCACGCCCACACCCTCCAGGTTACTTTATTACACCCAATAGTCTTACTGTTATTACTGACTGAGTTATGATAACTAATATGATAACATTTTGTAATACAGTTATTAGTATGATTTATTTCATTTCCTGCAGGAGAGTGAGGTTGTGGGCGTGCTGGAGCCCTCCTGCACCCTGGCGTTCCTTGACCTCGGGTGGGCGGGGTCAACAAGAGGGCGGGTCACCATCCGGCTGACCCCTGACACTCCGCTGGCCAGACAGTTTGTGTGTGTTGTGTACGGGCCAGCGAGGCCACACTACCGCAACACTAAACTGTTGGAGGTGTGGGACAAGGGTGAGCCGTGGGAGCGTGTGGTGGGCGGAGACTACGAGAGTAATGATGGTGAGGGAGGAGCCTCACTGCTGCCTCACCTCCAGAGCAGTACCGGGAGTCACGCCGGGCAGGAGCTGTGTCGGCCTGGTGTGGGCCGGGGGGTCCCAGGAGTGCCCAGTTCACCATCACCACCAGGGACCGCCAGGGTGTTGTCCAGTGGCCATATGTCTTCGGTGATGTGGTGAGCGGCCTGGATGTGGTGAGGGCGGCAGTCAACCACAGTGACATTACGGAGGTGACTGTGGTGGACTGTGGTGTTGTGCTGCCACTCTAGTTCACTGTACCATCACCATCACTACTGTGGTGTTGTGCTGCCACTCTAGTTCACTGTACCATCACTACTGTGGTGTTGTGCTGCGACTCTAGTTCACTGTACCACCACCTTCACTATTGTGGTGTTGTGCTGCCACTCTAGTTCATTGTACCATCACCATCACTACTGTGTTTTTTTTTCTTTTTTTTTTATTGTTTTCTACCACAGACGTGGCCACACATTAACAATGCTAACCAGCATATATACATTTTCTTCTGTCCTCCATGGACAGGGTTAGAGATGTGTTAAACATATATTTGAAGGGTTTATTGAACAATCAACCACTGAAGGTGAGTCGGTGCTTTAAAAATGCTAAGCTAACCTACATACGTAAATACATAGATACACAGATTTATGTATGCCTTACATAAAGTGTTCGATGTGTCATCTACACAGTGACATTAATGTACATTTACAAAGGTGAAATGTAATACTGATCAGTTCCATATATACTTATACCATACATACACATACACACACATATACATATTACACACACGCATTCACAGACATTTCTCATTTACTCTGACAGGGTGAGATAGCTGATAAAAGAAACTAGTGTGCAAATAAGCACTTAATCACTGAAGGTGATTAAGGTGCTTATACAAGCTCAGGTTATATAGTTACATCACATACATTGTTAATTAATCTATTACATGGTCAATCTTGGGTACAAGTCCAATATATCATCAAGTGTTCCAGTACTCATATAGTAATTACAAAGTTCAGCATACCTTAGCCCAGGGGGGCGAAAGTCAGCAGTATGGGACATTCTACATATAATGTTCAAGAGAGTGCATGTTTTCTCTTTCACAAAAGTTGACACATAGTGTACTCGAGTTTTGAGAAAGCCTGCCATATACGTCTCTATCCCAGGTGTATTCTGGCTACTATAA